>PVKA01019468.1:0-41986 GCA_004027165.1 Ctenomys sociabilis | reverse complement strand
TATCTTATTTCTGATACTTGTTCTTGCTTTTGTTTTTACTGTTGAAAGTAAAATAAAATTTTTAAAAACTGTTTATTTCCTTTGTCATTTGTTATTGATCATAATTCTTTAGTTCTCCATTTATGCTGTGCTCAGGATGGAGGGTATAGTCCAGTAGTAAATATATAGCTAGCCTCCAAATGGCCCTGAGTTTGGTACCCAGTACCACTTCAAAAAAGTTAAAGAACAACAAAAGAGTATTTAAAATGAAGAAAAAATTAAAATAACCTTTTCTTTCTGCAGTACTGAGAGTTAAACCCAGAAATCATCTACCACTAAGCTCCATCCTCAAATATTTTCACTTTTTTAGTTTGAGGAAGGATCTTGCTAAACTGCCCAGGTGTATCTCAAACCTGTAACCTTTTGTCTTATCTTCCCTAGTACTCATTGGAAATACAGATAAGCACCAATGTTGAAGGATAACTTTACTCACTTGATTTTATAAAATTTCATTCCTGAGAATTCAACATCACACCAAAAAGTGTTATTCCTTCTTTAAAATTCCTTTTACCTGTTAACTTAAATCTTTTATTTTTGTCATACATCACCTGCTTTGTTTGGATAGAAAAACTGCCTAGAATCCATCTTTCTGTCCTTCCTTTCATCTAGGATCAAGTGGGTACTGGCTTAACATTCCTTCCACATTCTGGTCATGCCCTGTGTTCATGATTAGAATTTTGTGTCTGGTTTTGATTCTTTCCATGTACTCATTGTTAAATTTGGGTAGGAAAACACTCTTGAAGTCCATATTGTGGCGCACCTTGCTGTCCACAACACGAAGGTATTTGCCTACTTCATTATTCCCCTGGCTTTGTACGCAAAGCCATTGATATAAATAGAACTTGGGATGTGGTCGTTGGCATTGTCATATACTGACTGTCTGAAAAGGAAAAAGAGCCTTTGGATTCACCTTGTGCTTTTCTGTATACACAGCAGAGTGGACCTTTTTCTCTACTTAGATACTTATCTGGCATTACATTTACAGACTGGCTACACTTTTGATCTAGAACAACATTTTCTACCCAACTATGGTAACTGACACCTACATGCTGTGAATTACAATATGTCTTATTTGATGTGCATGAATAAATATTTCTTGTCTTCTACCCACATGTTGGTCAGATATTCTCACTATATGTTTTGCATTTTGATACTATTGATTGTATATTTATTTCTAGTGATGATATTGTAATTTGCTTGCTATTTCATTTAGATCTATAACTGCTTTGGGATCTAGCTTATTGTTTGCCTTTTTATCCTAAATTAGTGTTTGGATTCTTGTCCACTTGGAAATTAGTATGATCCATTAAGTAACTGGCCTTTCTACTCTGCTGGTAACTGATCGTGAGAATGTTTAGGCTCCATTAGCAACAACATCTCATTTCTGCTTACTTTCCACCTTTTCCTCCTGAACTCCCAGAGGATTCCAAAAGTGTGGTTTTGGGTAGAGCAGGCTCACTATCATCAAGGACAAGCTATGCCTGAACAGCCCTCTACTCACACCTGGAATGCCCTCGCAGAACATCCATCCCCCACGCAGACTCTTCCACTTACCATGCAGCCTCCTCCCAGCTGCTTGGTTCTCCAAGAGGAGGAGCAGAGAAAGGATGCAGAAGACTGTGGACTTCATCTCGCCAGAAAAGAACTTGACTGAGAGCTGAGTTGAGCTTCTCATTTATACCTTCCTTCACAGGGTGTTTCATGGGTGTGGCTGATGTTATAAAAAGCATTGGCCTTTCTACTTTATCTAAAAATGCTTACTTCTTTCCCTTGCTCAGTGGGGGGTATCATCAATCTCTCTGGAACTTTATATAGGGACATGACGTTGGGGACCTGCTTCTACTACTACCAGCCCCCAAAATGTTCATAATTACTTACAACTCATAACAAAAAGGTTCCTGCATTTTGAAAATAATTAGTGCAGAGTAGGGAAGATATTCAGTGCAAAACACTCTCATACACTAACAGTGTGGCATTCCTTTCATGATGTCAAGATTTAAATGCTGCATCACAGATATAAATTCACACCTCAACCTATTTTAAAATGAGTGTAAGGTATATGCTATTGTACCTGATAAGGAACAATCGCAGAGATATAAGATACAGAAAAGAATGCAAATTTATGGAAGCCAAAACTGGACACCTCAAAGCTAAACACGGCAAACCAGTGTCAAAAATGATATAAAGTTCATGCACACAACGGATCAAATGTGAGTTACTCTTATCAATTTTGATGAGGGAATATTGATACATTTGGGTTGTGTTTCCACTTGGAGGCTGAAAAGCAGCAACATTTTCAAGAAATATGCAAGTATAGGGATGGGAAGAATTGAACATGCTTTGGTGATGATAGGAATGAATGTTGGAGAGCAGGACTATTTTTCTCATTGGGCTTTTTCATGAAATCCACTAAAGCAACAAAACACATTTTTAATTTTAAAATGTCCTAAGGAAGTTTAAAAAGCTACAGCTCACAACAGGCAGGAAGAAATAATTGCTACTGCTGAAGAATTTATTAATATATTAATAGAGGATAATATAAACTTTCAATGAATGCACTAAGAGAGAAATTAGGGAGAGCATACCTTTCACAATAACACCTAAAAAAATGAAATATTTAGGAATCAATCTCACAAAGGATGGAAAAGATTTATGCGGTGAAATTTATGGTACTCTGAGAAAAGATATCGAAGGGGATGTGAGAAAATGAAAAAAATATTCCATGATCCTAGTAGGAAGAACCAACATTGCCATTTTCCCAAAATTGTTACATTTTTCAATGCAATCGTGATTAAAGTACCATTAGTATACCTCACAGAGCTAGAAAAAAATTCCCTCAAATTCATTTGGAACCAGAAGAGACCTAGAATATCAAAATCAATCTTAGGAAACAAAGGAAAAGGAAAGAGGTATCACAATCCCTGACCTGAAACTATACCATAAAGCTACTATGACAAAATCAGCATGGTACTGGCATAGAGACAGACCTGAGGATCAATAGAACAGAGTAGAAGATGCAGACACAACTGCAAACACACTCAGCCATCTTATCTTTGATACAGGAGCCAAAAATGCTCACTGGAAGAAAGATAGCCTCTTTAATAAATGGTGCTGGCAAAACTGACTTTCCCCATGGTGAAGGCTAAAATTAGGCCCATGTCTATGATCATGCACAAAGCTACAGTTAAAATGGATCAAAGATTTAAACAGAAACACTAAACTTTCTGGAGTAAAGGTTTAGCCCAAAAAATCAAAACTAGGATCTCATCTTTTTGAAAAGTTTCTGCACTTCAAAGAAAATCTCCAACAGAGTAAAAAGAAAAAGCACAAATGGGGAAAAAAGTTATAGCTGACTGTCCCTCTGACAAAGACCTTCTATTTAGAACATATAAAGAATTTTTAAAAATCAGGTCTCTAATCCAAAAACGGGCATCTGAGATGAATATACACTTCTCAAAGGAAGAAATACATATAGAAAGTAAATGTATGAAAAAGTGCCCAACGTCATTGGTCATTTGGTAAATGCAAATTAAAACAACACGGAGATTCCATCTCATCCCAGAAAGAAAGGCTAACATCAAGAAGTCTTCCAACAACAAATACTGGAGGGGCTGTGGAGAAAAAAGAAACCTTTTCCACAGTAGGTGGGAGTGCAGACTGGTAAAACCACTCTGGAAATCATTGTGCAGATTCCTTAAAAATCTAGGATTGGAGATGTCTTTCAAGCCAGCTTTTCCCCTCATGGGTATTTTTCCAGAAGAACTGAAAACCTCATACCACAGTGATATATGTACACTTCTGTTTACAGCAGCACAATTTGTCATAGCTAAATACTGGAAACAGACTGGGTGTGGTGGTGCTCGCCTTGTAATCCCAGTGCTTGGGAGGCTGAAAACAGGAGGACCACTATGAGTCCCATCGGTGTAGTGAGACCCTGTAGACCTTGTACTAAATAAATTTAAAATAATAATAATAATAATAATAATAATAATAATAATAAACTAAATCCTGGAAACAACCCAGATGACCATCTACTGAAGAGTAGATTAAGAAGATGTGGTATTTTTACACAATGGAGTATTATGCAGCTATAAAACAGGATAAATTTGAGTCTTTTGTTGGTAAATGGATGCAACTAGAGAACATATTATTAAGTGAAATAAATCAGACCTACTTGTGCAAACATTGTATTGTCTCCTTGGTGTGAGAACCTGAAAGAGAAAAATGGAATCTGAAGGGTACAATAGATACTGGGAAAAGTGAATGAACTTATTCAAAAGGAAAGAGAGAAGGAGTGGAGGAAATAGATTTATCTAGGTATATAAGCAGGATGGTTTGGAAAACTGTACTGTGCATTTCTGTTGGTCTATGGAAAGGAGCAGATAATAATTTGTTTTCTCTCATTTTTTTTCAATTGTTTGTACTTTTTTCTTAATTTCTTTTTTCTTGTTTATGTATTTTGTGCATGGTCTCACTACACAGGTTGGACTCATAGTGATCCTCCTATTTTCAGCCTCCCTAGCACTGGGACTACAGGTATGCACCACAACACGCAGACTCTTTCGCTGGCTCAGTGTGCCCTGGGGGTGGAGCTGGCATGGTATGCTGAATCAGGAATTGAGCCTGGTTCCTGTGCTTGCCAAAGCAGGTGCTTAGTCCACTGAGCTATTTCTCTGGTTTTCTGCTTAATTTCTTATACATTTCTTTCTTCCAATTTTACATGCATATATCTGGTAATATGAATAAATAGTTGGAAGACAACACTATGTATTACAACAAATACTGTAAAATTTGTATTACTTTGTTAAATGAAATTCTGTATCACTTGTATTTTTTCTGTTTTAATCCTGATTTGTACTCTTTTAAACATTTTAAATATAAAAAAAATTTAAATATATATATTTATATTTTTTGAGGATACCCCCCCTAAATGGTCCCAATAATTCTTTTAGTTTGACCTATGCTATTATGGCTTGTATCTAGGTGTTCTCCCAAAGACTCATGCTGTCATATATGGAGTTTTCAGAGATTGTTGAATCTGGAATATACAATGGTGGGATTAAGGATGGATGCTAGAATTAATTCATAGTGTGATTATAGGATTAACAGTGCACCACCCTGGTGTGAGTGCCACCCTAATGGTGGATAGCCTGGATAGATTATAAGAGACAGAAAGAGGGCTGTTATTCCAACTTGCAACTTGTTCTTGTGACTTGCTGCTTGCTGCATCACTGGCTTGCTGCCTTTTGCCACCACAAACTGTTTCTTCTCTAAAATGCCACTCTCAGCCGGGCATGGTGGCGCATGCCTGTAATCCCAGCACTAGGGAGGCTGAGGCAGGAGGATTGTTGTGAGTTCGAGTCCAGCCTGAGCTACAAAGTGAGCTTAAGGCCAGCCTGAACTGCTCAGTGAGACCCTGTCTCAAAAAAGACAAAAAAAAAAAAAAAATGCCACTCTGCCACCCCATCCTGCCTTGGAGCCAGCCAACCATGGACTGAAACTCCTAGAAACTGTGAGCCAAAATAAACTTTTCTTTGCTCTAACTTTGGGTGGCAGGTACTTTGTGTCAGCAATGAGCAAAATGACTTAGACATACGCATTGCACAGGATGAGCAGGTCACAGAAGAGGACAGCATCTCCGCTGCAAACCACTAGATATTTATATCAACAGGGAGCATGGTTCCAGAATGAAGGGGGTTTGAGAGTATATGTTCAATACTCCTGTTCTAAAATGCTAAACTTCCATAGGGAATTGTGTCTGGAACAGTTAAGGGAAAGACAGCTCATTATTTCAATGGGAAGAACACAGATACAAATACAAAATCTTCAAACAGAAGCTGTGAAAGCTGTGTGGTACCACTTTGACTGAGTCTAATCTCCCCCATAGGCAACCTCTTTGTCCCAAAGGCAGAAATTATTTGCCTCTAACAGAGGCAAATACTTCCCTGGAAAGTAGGCTGACATTATCTTAAATGAAAACTTCCTACAGTGCCTCTTAATCCCACCACTTCTCCTCATATTTCCCTCCAGAACATACCAGGAATGATGCCACTCAAAGCTTATCAGTAGAAGAAAGAATCTGATAACACTGATCTTATTTATGGATTAAAGAACAAAATTCTTGTGCAGTCCATGGTACCATAGATACAGAGTAAATAAAAAGTTCAAGATATGTAAATAAAAAACAAAAATCAAAAAGCAGGAAAAGACAAACCAAAAATAGAATGAGATTATAATTTCCTATCAGAACAGAATTCAGTGAAATTTGAAGAGTATACTTCAAACTAGGAAAGGACTGTATCCACTGATAAAGATGAAAGCAGAAGTCAGTGACTTGAAAAACAGAGATCAAATGATGAATAAATCCTAGATATGATATCTTAATGGCAGAAGGAAAAAGCCATTGTGGCACAAAGAAAGAAAAATACTTGAGAAATAATATAGCATACAGAGTTGAAAAACCATGGGGAGGTGAGATCCTTATAGGGCAAAAGAGGAAAATTTTGAAGTATTTCTAGTGAATTCTATATTTAATTGTTTGACAACCCACACAAAAAAATAACAAAAAGGACCACAACTTTCTTAAAATAGAAAACATAAACTAGAAGTATACGGAAAGAACTATCATAAGTTGCTTTCAATCTTCTTCCCTGGCCCCCAAAGTGTACATTGAGGTGATACAGTGCGGAGCAACAACACAACATGAATCATAGCAGAAAACGCATGCAGAAAGTGCCTTTAGACTCTGGAGAGAAATGTTAGAAAGGAAGTTGAGCCCTACATCAAGAGTATAAGAGTAGGGGCCAGGGAGATGGCTCAGTAGAATAAGCACTTGCCTGGTAAGCGCAAGGGCCTGAGTTCAATCCCCGGTTCCACAAAAAAAAAAAAAAAAAAAGAGTGTAAGAGCCAGGACAGAAAACAAGGACATTCATTAGAATGATACTCTGGGTCATCTGGGATAATCCAACATGCTCCCCTCTATCATGCATATTTATTTATTTCATTATTATTTTTTTTTTTCTTTTTTTGTATTTTAGGGAAGGGTCTACAGGGTGTTCAGGATCTTACTAGTAGATGGGACTTGTAACGATCCACCTGTTTACAGCCTCCCAAGAGCTGGGATTACAGGAGTGGGCCACCACGCCCAGTCTCAATTGCCCTCTCAGCATGCCTCGGGGGTGGGGCCGGCACAGCAGGCCTGGGGATGGAAACCTGGGCCCCTGTGCAGGCCCTTTAATTCGCTGAGCTAGTTGACTGGCCCTATCTTGTGCATTTAGAAGAAACACAGTTTGTTCAGATAATTCAAGTTCTAAAACAACACTTCTAAACAAACAAGTTTTTTTTCCAATCTTATAATGTTTACTCTTACAAAGTTTTCTTTCTTTCTTTCTTTCTTTCTTTCTTTCTTTCTTTCTTTCTTTCTTTCATTCTCCTTTCTTTCTTTCTTTCTTTTTCTTTCTTTCTTTTTTTTCTTTTGTTATATCAGGGATCAAATTCAGGACCTTGTGCTTGCCAGGTAACTGGCTGGAACAGGACCCAAGATGAGCTTCTGCTTTCTCCCTCCATTGATGGGGCTCTGGGATTAGAGACCGGTGGGAAGGCCAGAGACACAATAGGATCACGGCTGGAGCACATATGATGGACAGACAGGACTAATGGTGTGGAAAGATCCAAAGCGACAGCAACAATACGAACCAACATTTGGTAAGTTAGGTGAACCAGCTCAGTGCTTGGGAATAGAAGTGAGGAGGTAGGGCCACCTTTCTGTTTCTTTTCCTTTTCTTTTTTCTGTCTTTTATTTGTTTCCTTTTTCAAGCATCAGGAGAGAACTCCAGCCACAGAAAGGTATTCCCATCCCTCAAATGCAGAAACAAAGATCAGACCCAATCTGTCATGGTGTGTGTCTAGTCCCCCCCAAAGCCTCATGCAGTCATAGGGAGGCTTCTGGACTTTGTGACTGGTTCTTGATCCAATGCTGGGATTATGGGTGTGCATGCCCAGGGGCACGTATTCTGATTTACAATGTAAGGAGGGGAGAGAGGCGGCTGGCTGCCTGAGCTGCTGCTACTCCTTTTGCTCTCTCTGCTCTTTGCTACCACCATGAAAGGTTACTCTCCGCCATGTGCCGCCCTGCCTTGGAGCCAGCTGATTATGGACTGAAACCTCCAGTAACTATGAGCTAAATAAACCTTTCCTTCCTTCATTTTGGGTGTTGGGCATTCATTCCAGCAATCAGAGAAGATTAACTGAGACATAATCACAGCATAAATCCACCTTAATGTTAGCTAGAGTACACATTCTGGGATCAGACTTTGACCCATCACAGAACTATAGACACTGGTGGAGTCTCATTACTTTTATTTTTCTCTGTCTGATGGATTTTTCTCTTAGTAGTCCACTGGTTTAGCATGTTTTTGTTGTTGCTGTTGTTTTCTGTTTGTGTTTTTTTTTTTCATTTTCTCTATGTTCTGTTTGCCTTATCTTGTTTTTTCTTTCTATATGTCATTCTTGTGAGTGGTCATTTTTGTCTCCTGAATTAGTTCTTTTATTCTCCTCTTTTTTCTTTTCCTTCTCTTTTCTAGCTTCTTTTCATTGTCTTTCATGACTTAGAAAGACCAAGAATGACCTATATCTAGAAAACATCCCAGAAGACCAGATACCACATAGATTTGACTTAATACCAGGGATAAAGTTATGTAATAATAAATCTATAAGCATCTAACACATACAGCAAAAATAAATAAAAAGTAGAAAATTATCAGAGGAAAAGAAAAGTGAGACCCAAAACATCCAGCCCACGCAAAACAAGTCCAGAGCACAAAGAAATAGAGTAAATCAGAAACCAGTCACAGGGACTCTAAAATAATAATAGCAGTAGAGAAAAATCAAATGGAAGAAGCCATAGGGAAAACAATCTAAGGCACAAAAAGAAAGACAGTAAAAATGAAAAAAATTAAAACAGACACAGATAGAAAAATAAAAGAACTAAGTGATGGAAGCCGTAAATGCCCAACATAGACCAGAAACAGAATCAATGAAACAGATCCAAAGAGAAATCCAGGAGATTAAAAACTCCACTGAAAGTATACACAATACATTAAATAGAGGCAAAGTTAGAATATCAGACATAGAAGACAGAAATGCAGCTAGTGACCAGGAAAAGAAAGATATCTTAAAATAGCAAGGGACTATAAAAAATCAATTCAACAGTTACAAGATGAAGCAAAGAACAACATAAGATTTATTCAAGTGAATGAGAAAGCTGGAGATATAGTCCAAAAGCCATTAAAACCTCTTCATAAATCATGACAAAAAACTTTCCAAACATGGTTAAAAAGGCAGATATACAAATAAATGAAGCATATAGGACTCCAAACAGCCAAGACTAAATAAATCTACACCAAGGCATATAATAATCAAGATTTCATAAATTCAACATAAGAACAAAATATTAAAACCAGCTAGAGAAAAGATACAAATCATCTATAGATAAAAGCCCTTCAGAATAACAGCAGACTTCCCAACACAAACCCACAAATCAAGAATAGCCTGGAGTGAGGAATTTTAAGCCCCCATGCAAAACATTTTCGAACTAGACTGATGTACCCTGCAAAACTATCTTCCAAATTCAACAGAGAAAGACACTTCCGTGGCAGCAAACAATTGAAGTTCATGACCACTAAATCAGCTCTACAGAATGCTCTGCAGGATATAGTAGAAAAAGATAATGAAGTCCACAAACATAAAAACATCAATAGAAAGCAACTGCCAGGCAGAGCAAGCAATTAAACAGAGGAGCAAGACAGGGAACCAAAAGCAGGAAGATAAGACAGCAAAGATAAGCCAGTGCGCATCAGTTATAACCATCAATGTAAATGGTCTCAATTCACCCATCAGAAGAAATGGACTGGTATAGTGGGTCAAGAAACAATATCTAATAATGTGCTTCATTTAAGAAACACATTCAATGCAAAAAAAAAATGTACAGACTGAAAGTCAAAAGATGGAAAGGAAAACAATTCTCCATGCCACAGGTTCTCAGAAAAAAATCAGGGCCACTATTCTATTTGCAGATAATGTGAACTTTAAGCCAAAACTGATCAAAAGAGACAAAGAAGGTCATTACATTCTTGTTAAGGGAAATCTCTAAGAAGAGCTAACAATCACAAATGCATATACACCGAATACTAGTGCATCCAACTGCATAAAACAAATATTAACAGATGTGATAATGACCATCACAATTGTAGTGAGGGACCTTAATACCTCATTCTGACAAATAGATAGATCAACTAGACAAAAAAGTCAACAAAGAAATATCAGAACAAAACCAAATAGAACAAATAGGCTTAGCATATAGCTATGGAATATACATTTTCTCAGATGCACATGGGATATTCTCCAAAATAGACCACAAAGCATGTTTAAGTAAATGTAGAGAAACTTAAATTATTCCTTGCATACTATCTGACCATCACAAATTAAACTGGAAATCAATGGCATAAGAAATCACAAAACTATACAAACACATGGAAATTAAACAACATACTTCTAAACCACCAATAGGTTATAGAGGAAATTAAATATGAAATTGTACAGTAAATATTATTAAATGGTAATGTTGGTACAATATGCCAAAACTTATAGGATGCAATGAAAGTCCTCCCAAGAGAGAGATTTACAGTGATAAACTATTGCATCAGCAAACGAGTAATACTTCACAGGTTAGATCTTTGGATAAGATTGTATTTGAACTGATTTTTTTCCCCCCTTTGGCAGAACCGGGGATTGAACTCAGGCCCTTGTACTTGCCAGACAAGTGCTTATTCTTCTGAGCCATCTCCCCAGCAAGATGTTTCTGATTGAACAAGCAGACCACCTACTCAAGTAGTATGCTTTCTAATCCTCCTGCTAAGCTGAAATATTCACAAAGAACCTTGCCTACGTCAGTCCTCAGCTTTATATAAATGATACAGACATAGAGATACAGAGCAAATAGTTATCTCAGTCCTTGCCTATAAAACATCCACATAGATGACACCTAACAGTCAGATTCCTTGTTCATCATCTTTGTCCATGAGACATTTGTTCAGTATAGAAGACAGAAGGTAAGAAAAGAAGCTGCAGCTTGAGGTTTTTTTCCCCCTGCTCTCAGTACTGATTACAGAAGTGTGTGTGTGTGTGTGTGTGTGTGTGTTTCTTATTTTCCTTTTTGTCTTAATTTTTAATTAGCTACTGTTGTGTGTATTCTGAACATTTTTTGGTAATAGGTTTTTTACTTACTAATTAAATGCACTGTCTTCTTTTTTCGAAATGTATTTGGTTGTCACAGGATCTCACTATGCAGCTCAGATTCATGGTGATCCTTCTGTTTCCAGCTTCCCCAGTGCTGGGATTATAGGTGTGTGCCACTATGCCCAGACTCTGTGGCCAGCTCAGCCTGCCCTGGGGGCAGGTCTGTCATGGTATGTGGTGTTAGGGATCAAAGCACCGTCCCTGCTCTTGTCTAAGCTTGCCTATGGAGGTGCTTTAGTGCACTAAACTATCTTGCCAGATGTGTCTTTGTTCTTCATGTTGTAAATTTTTGCTCCTCTCATGATTGATTTCCTTTTATTTAGTCTATCATTTTCAAGACTTTCCATGGTAAATATTTAGTTCATCCATTTTATAGTTTTTATTGGTACACATATATAAGGCTATTGAAGGTCTTTTGGGTTTTTATATGTTGTTTTATTTTCTGTGCACTTGACCTGTCTTGGCATGTCCTTTTGTTTCAAAACTCCTATCCCTATTGTGTGTCTCTATTAATGTCCATGCATAAAGTGAATTTTCAAACCCATAAAGTTATCTCCTGTAATATATGGTCTCTACCTAGGCTAAGAAATATCTCTACTGAGAACTGTAGTTATTTTTTGGGAGTGGGTTGAGACCAGGGATTGAACTCAGGCCCTTGCACTTGCCAGGGAAATGCTTATTCCACTGAGCCACCTCCCCAGCCCCTAAGAGCTGTAGTTTTAAACATTCAAATATTCCCCTCTATTTCAACAACAAAACAAATTATAATACTAAATTATGCAATAAATATGATTGAGTCTACACTGGATATATCTTTGTCTCCTGGGGATTGAACCCAGGACCTCATACATTCTGGACAAATGTAGCTCTACCATTGAGCTATATTCCTAACCCTACAATGGGACAACTGCGCATGTACATACAAGGAACTAGACAAATCTCTTCTAAAGAATAAACACTTGACTTCACATTTAAGGAGTACTGTATCTTCATTATTGATAAATATGGGGACTTTTTTCCTTAGAGTACAGTATGGAAAGATAGTAATAAGGGTGACTTTACTGAGCAGAAATCTAACAAACACCACCTCAGGCAGGTTATCATCATCAGTATGAAGTCCTGGTAATATAGGTACCATTAGCATAATGTGGTAAGACTGGTACTGCCTCAAAGGCCCTTCTCCAAAATCCCATTATCTCAGTCTAGTATGGACAAAAAAGTCAGACAAATTTCAACAGTGGGATGTCCTATAAAATACCTAGCCAGCATTGCTCACAATAGTCAAAGCCGTCAAAAACTAAGAAAGTCTAAAAAACAATCTGAGCCAGTGAAGAACCTAAGGAAACATGGCAACTTGGAATATTGGGGTATTCCTGGATGGGATCTTAGAATAAAAAGATATTAAATAAAAAGTAAGCAATATAAGTAAAGTAAGGGTGTTACAGCAGTAATGTATAAATGTTCATTTATTGATGTGTTAGCTGTATCACAGTATGGTGAGAACATTAGGCTGGTGCTGGTGCTGGTGCTAGAATACTCCAGCATGTCCAGGACTCTGCCATCATCTCACACTTGCTAAGCACTCTTAGAATGAGTTTCATCTGAGATCTCCATTTTCTCTTCTTTTCTTTATCTACATATTTTTGGCCCTAGTTTATTCTCTGAAAAGAGGCAAATGAGGCAAGAGTATAAGGATATGTCCACAGAAAGTTGATATTTCCATATTTGAATCTTTATTATTTTAAAATTTCTAATTGTTTTGAAAGAATTGTGTTTATGATGTTTTACTGATCTTGTGAGTTGTACAGTTAGGGGGAAATATATTTGGAGATTAGCACTGATAAGAAAAACAGGACCCAGGCTGGCCAGATAGCTCAGTGGATTAAAGCACTTGCCTAGGCAGACGTAGGGACTTGGGGTTCAATCCCCAGTGTGCCATGCCAGTCCTGCCCCATGGTTATGCTAAGACAGTGATTGAGACTGGGCATGGTGGTGCACGCCTGTAATCCCAGCGCTTGGGAAGGTAAAAACAGGAGGATCACTGCAAGTCCAATCTGTGTAGTGAGACACTGTAGGCCCTGTACTAAATACATTTAAAAAAAAAAAAGAGAGAGAGAACACCATGACCCTAGAATCTACCCTTGTATCTGAAACACTCCATTGAAAAATATCTCTCAAGAATAATAGAACGGTGGTTTTATAAACATTGAATGTATTTGTAAGGTAAGACTATTGTATATGCAAAGGAAAATAATTGTTCATAGTTCACAAAAAATATTTATTAGATTTGTGAGAGCAAATGATGCATTTTCTTTACACAGAAATATTCTTATAGTTCAAGTAAAATAATCTGGGCAACCCATAATAAAAGATAAGAGAGATAAGTCAGAGGGAAATAAAGAAAAAGAACAAATTATGACAGAATCTCTGTGTAGCTGTCTTGTCTTGTTAATCGCGATATAGAAGGTAAGATATCATTGAGTTTTCTTCATTCCACCATATCACATTGAATTTTTCTATCTATTTTAGAAAAATCTTTTCCCGTTTTGGGCCTCAGTTTTATCGAAGGTAACTGAAGTGTCTGTCTCTAATGAATTTTGGTCCTTGTCATAATGATTCTATAAAAGTTCCTTTCCTCAAATTTATGAAATTAAGATAAAACTGAGAAAATTAAAATGTGAGAATGAAAACGTGTTGAAGGTGCCATGGACAAGGGATGATTGCCAGGTCAATAGAAGATCACCTTATCTATCTGCACTTTCCCCAGTTTACTTTACTTTGGCCTTCATGTTTTATTTTGTGCTATTCAACTGCTCTGAAATGTCTGTCTCAAACCCATGGATCATTTTTTCATGACCCAGATCAAGTTAAACTTTGAATTCATGCAAAGAATTAAGAAATTGGCTCTATACATTAATACTAGGCCCTGCATTACCATGGAGAACTCTGATAGGAAAGCCTTTTACCCTCATCTCTGGACAAAGTTATCTCATCCTAGATGAATTGAGGTGGTTCCCAATAGTCTCAGAGTGTACTGCCTGTTCTAAGTGAGAAGAAAGTCTATGTGATCAGTGTAAATGCCAAGAGCTGATAAAAACTAGGTGTCTATTTTTAGCTTCTACTGGACCACTAATGCCTGATAATCAAGCCCTGGAGGGCTGACATTTGTGAGTGGGTGGAAAGCACTATCCCTGCCAGTTCCAGATAGGGAAAGTGATATGACTGACCAGTGATTACAGTTTTGTCTTAATGATAACTATGGGTCCACCTAGATGAACAGGTGCTTCCTGCCAAGACACTAGGGTCCTGATGTATGTTGCCTTATTGAATCTAGGAACAAAAGCAAGACATGGAGGTAGAGAATATTTATTTCCCTATGTCTCTGAATGTTTCATGTCTGTTGTACCTACCAAGTTCCTGAAACTCAAATAGTTCTTTAGGTAAAGCATTTGTGTCAGTCAGACCCAAAATGTATAACTCTTCCACTTCTGAGCTACTTCCCAACTTACCCGCAAAGTCATACATACCCTTAAAAACACTGAAGATATGTCTAGAGTATATCAGAAATCATATGATCTCCTTCTCCATGGTGTTATAATGTTCACAGAAAGCAACAAACTTGTCCATGTCAGTTGGGAAAAGGACTTAGGTCTGGAAAGTGGCACATCACTATTTATTTCTGAAATCTTGAAGGGAATCAAAGAAAGGAACCTAGCTAGAAAAAATAGAAAGACCAATGGTAATTATTATTTTTTTAAGGTAAGTTGTATTTACTGAACATGCACCTTTGATGACAGTTGCCTTGATTATCTGCCTTCTGAGATTCTACCTTGCAAAATTAGTCTATCAGCATTTAATTAACCATTTTCTCTCGGTAGCTACCACGTTGTTGAAACTGAAATCATTGATGTATATAAATGGAAATTTTTAAAAAATCTTTTAAATGCGCAAAAGGCATCTTTAAATTTTAAAACAAGTAACTAATCAAATGACAATATCCAATATGCAGTTAAAATGTTTCTCTCAGTTTATATTGCTTCATTTCTTCAAAATTTACTAGGTTGAAATTAAAAGAACTTGCCATGAAAATCTGAAGGATACAAATTTTGCACTTAATACTATAAAAATAATATTGGAAAGTCATTTACATGCTAGATTTTTTGATAAACTATTTTTTAATTTTTATTTTCTTTTATTGAGAGAAAAATATCAATGAGACAGCTTCAAAGCTGATTAATAGGACAATTTCATAATTAATACTTTTTTACATTGTTATCTTCCTAGTGGTTATCCATAGTACAAGAAGCAGACAGAGTCTCCTGTCCAAACACTATTAGTACAAATCTTTCTTCTCATAGAATTAAGTGAAAGTAGTTGCATAGCTATCCTAACAATGAATAATAATTGAATGAGGACAAAATGACTCTTAAAAGGAAGGGGGAAAAATCATGGATGCATGTACACAGGGTAGCTACGGTGATTATAGTACTAATTTCTATTGGTTTATTGAAGGGAGAAGTTAATACTTAAAATTTTTATTTTGACCAAATTTACAAGTCTGGTAACTTGAGCAACTATGTTGAAGACAATAATATGCAACACAACAACCATTGTTGAATTCCTATCATCTTGTTTATTTTTAATTCTGTATTGTTTCTAATGCCTTATCTATTTTATTGATTTATTTAGCAGAACCAGGGATTGAATGCAGGCTCTTTGCTCATCAGGCAAGCACTTATTCTACTGAGCTGTCTCCCCAACTCCCCTCATTTTTTCCTCTTTAAAATATGGCTCTCTTCCCTGCCCATGTGCACTGTGTTCTGAGTGGACAAGCCAAGTCTACAGGGGAGCTTACCACTATGGACACTTGGTACAAGCAAAATCATGTATCCCACAGGTCTTTGTCATATTGTGAAAGTTTATTTCTTTGAATTAGTACTTTGGGGCTGGGGATGTAGCTCAGTAGCAAGCACAAGGTCCTCAGTCTGATTCCTAGTCTAAAAAAAAAAGAATGAAAAAATGATGTCAGGCTTTAAAAAATGAGATATGAGTTGGAGTCATAACAATTATTTAGTAAAATTTGATCAAGTTATCCAGTTCCATAGGACTGGAAAATCCATCTTGGTCATAAAGTTTGAGTACCAGTCTTGTCTGTCCTTAACCTGCTTAGTGAAATTCAAGAAAGCATTTCTCCCTTAAAAGGCCTGAACAATTGACATAACATCAGAGGGAAAAACCACATCTAACCATAGCCATTTTGTTGATTCTTATGCCCTTCATGATCCTTTTCTTAATAAAGTGGCAGCACCACAAGGAAGGGTGTGCAGAATAAGCAAAGAGAAGCGTACATCCTTTGAATACGTAGCTCTTCATGTTCCCTGCTGTCCTCAGGCAATTCTACCTTCCTTTGTAATACTAAGTCCCATTGTTTGATAAGTTAAGAGAAGCAGGACACCTGTATCTGAATCCCCTGCATGTATTACATTGAGAACTAGGGAAAAATTAAAAAGTAGGCCAAGCAAAGAAAATGGTCTGTCTTTTAACCATCCTAAAACATTTCACATACTTTCTTTCCTCTTTTTCCAATGTTTTTAATTACACTGAGAATTTTTCTCAAAGTGATTTCTGAGAGTAGTTCCTACAGAAGATTTGTTCTGTCAGCAGAAGAAAAGGAGCAAGAATGGAACTTGTTAAGTGCACTCCTCAAATATCTGTGTGTGATATTAAATACTTTACAAGAAAGAAAATTCTAAGCAAAAAAAAAAAAAAACAGAAATACAACAAGAAATCATCATCATCACTACTTGAAGACAAGAAATGTCAAAAGCTCCAGTCCTGACAGGTTCACTGCTAATTTCTACAAGAAATTTAGAGAATATTTAATGCCAATACAATTGAAAGTCCTGAATGAAATTGAAGGGAAGTGATTCTTCCTAACTCATTTCTGGAGGTAAGTATTATCCTGATACCAAGTATTACTTTGACATCCTGTTACCAAAACCAGAGCAAGGCCCAAGTGAAAAAGAGAATTACAGGCCTATCTCCCTAATGAACATAAACATGAAGATACTCAATAAGATACTAGCAAACAGAATGTAGCAAATCATTAAGAAGATTATACACCATGACCAGGTGGGATTCATCGCAAGGATGCAGGGATGGTTCAGCGTATACAAAGTAATAAACCCTAGTACCCCATATCAACAGTACCAAAGACAAAAATCACATGATGATCTCAATAGGTGTAGAAAAAAACTTTTGATCAAATCCCACACTCATTCATAATTAAAAAAAAATCCTATGGAAAATCAGATGAGTCCTTATCTCAGTCTGTTAAAACACCATCACAATCCAACAGCACACCTTTTACCAAAGGGACAAAAAAACTGAAAGATTTCACTCTAAACCATTAGCCATAACAATTAGATAAGAGAAAGAAATAAAAAGGAATAAGGACAGGAAAGGAAGAAGTTTAAATTATGATTATTTGCAGGTGAGATGATACTCTACATTAGAAGACCCCCAAAACTCCACCAAAGGACTTCTAGATTTAATATCCAAATTCAGTAGTGTAGCTGCATATAAAATCAAAACCCCAAAATGAATAATATTCCTAAATAAAAGCAACGAACTCACTAAGAGAGAAATTAGGAAAACCACACTCTTCACAATAGCATCCAAAAAAAGAAATACTGAGCAAGAAACAACAAAAGAATTAAAAGTCTTGTCATTTTGTTTAGTGAAATTTGGTGTCACTATCTGGTATCAAATTTTGTTACTATTTCTATTTAAAAAATAAAAAAAGAAGAGGGGAGATAGCTCAATAGAATAAGTGATTGTCTGTCAAGCACAGGGTCCTGAGTTCAATCCCCAGTACTGCAAAAAATATAAATAAATAAATAAATAAATAAATAAATAAATAAATAAATAAAATTATTTCAAACTAAAATTTAATAAAAACTATCATCCAGATAGCTCAGCAGATTAAAGCGACTGCTTTGGCAGACACAGGGACCGCTGGCCCTGCCCCTAGGGTGCTCTGAGACTGTGATTGAGACTGGACATGATGGCACATGCCTGCAATCCCAGGTCTCAGGAGGCTGAAGATAGGAAGCTCACTATGAGTCCAATTTGTATAGTGAAATCCTATAGACCTTGTACTAAATACATAAACAAATAAATAAAATAACAATTTAGGGGCCAGGGAAATGGCTCAGTGGAATAAGTGCTTCCCTGGCAAGCACAAGGGCATGAGTTCAATCCCCAGTTCCACCAAAAAAAAAAAAGTTCTGAAAAAGTAAGAAAGAGGAAAAAAGAATATTATGCTACTCTGAAAGAGGAAATCAAAGAGGCTATCAAAAAATGGAAAGATTATGCCTTGTTCCCATACAAAAAAAATCAACATAGTGAAAATGGTTATACTCCCAAAATTATTACACAGATTTAGTGCAATCCTTATCAAAATATCATGAGCATATCTCACAGAACCAGAAAAAACTTCCTAAATGTCATTTGGAACCAGAAGAGACCTAGAATAACAAGCAATCCTGGCCAACAAAAGCAAGTCAGGGAGCATGATAAACCGTTATTTGAAATTATACTACAAAACTACTATAAAGCCGGGCATGGTGGCGCATGCCTGTAATCCCAGCACTCGGGAGGCTGAGGCAGGAGGATTATTGTGAGTTCGAGACCAGCCTGAGCTACAAAGTGAGCTTAAGGCCAGCCTGAACTGCATAGTGAGACCCTGTCTCAAAAAGACAAAAAAAAAAACTACTATCATAAAATAAGCATGGTATTGATTAAAAAACAGACCTAACATTTAATGGAACTGATTAGAAGATACCAGGCATAACTATAAATACACTCAACCATCTTATGTTTGACAAAAGGGCTAAACATGATCCCTGGAAGAAAGATAGCCTCTTTAGTAAGTGGTGCCAGAAAAACTGTCTCTCTACATGCCAAAGGTTAAAACCAGACCCATGTCTATCATCATGTGTTAAACTAAAGTAAAAATGGATTGAAGATGTGAATATTAAAACAGAAACACTAAATCTACTAGAAGAGGAAGTATGTAGAAATCTTGAAGACATAGTAGTAGGGAGAGAGTTCATGAACAAAACCCAAACTGCACAGGAAATACTTCAAATAATAAAAAATTTGGATCTTATCTTATTAAAAACAATTTGCACATCAAAAGAAATCACCAACAGCATGAAAAGACAACCAACAGAGTGGGAAAATAATTTAGTCAATTTTCCCTCAAAAGACTTCTCTCCAGAGCATACAAAGAACTGAAAAAAATCAAACCCCAAAATTCAAAGAGTCAGTCCAAAAATGAGCATTTGAGATAAATATGCACTTCTCAGATAAAGAAATGCAAATGGCAAAAAATATATGAAAAAGTGTTCAATATCATTAGTCATTCAAGCAATGCAGAATGAAACAATATTGAGATTCCATCTTACTATAGAAAGAATGGCTATCCTCAAGAAAATAACCAATAACAAATGCTGGAGGGGCTGTGGGGAAAATGGAACCCTTCACTTTTGGTGGGAGTATAGTACCACAACTATGGAAATCAGCATGGGTGTAACTTTAAAAACTAGAGGGCTGGGGTGGTACCTCATTAGCATAAGCACCTGCCTGGCAAGCACGAGGTCCCAAGTTCAAGCCCCAGTACTGCATGCTGTGCTGGCTCTGAAATTGGATGTGGTGATGCATGCCTGTAATCCCATCTCTGGGGAGGCTGAGACAGGAGGATCAGTATGAGTCTGAATTACATAGAGAGATCCTGTGTCAAATTAAAATAAAACAACAAGTGGGATTAGAGATCCCATTCCACCCATCTATTCCCCTTCTAGGTATCTTCCCAGGAAAATTAAAAACATTATACAACAGAGATATATGTGTACCTATGTTTATTACAGCACAATTAATTTTCCCTAAACCTTTGAAACAATTCAAATGCCCATCAACCAAGAAATTCATAGGAAGATATGGTATTTTTATATAATGGAGTGCTACTCGGCCACAAAGAAGGATAAACTTGAGATTTGTATAGGTAAATGAATGCAACTTGAGACCATACTGTTAAGTGAAAAAAATTCAGACTCACATGTGCAAACATCATATTGTCTCCCTGATTCACTGAAGGAGTAAATCAGATACAATTTAATATTGTATGTTAAAATATACAATAGACATTGTAAATGGGAAGAAATTATTCAAAAGGAACAAGGAACTGGGTTAGGGAAAAAAGATAAGGAAGGGAAAGGGAAAAATATCAAATCAGTTACACTATAGTGTCTCTTAGTTAAGCTTTGTGTTAAAGCTTACTTTGTGAAAAGTAAGCTTTGTGGTAATACTGACTGAAGAAGTTTTATGCAGCTCATGCCTTGTATTCTAAGTAACTAGCTTGAAGTTAACAAAGTGGAATGTATTAACTTTTGTTATTCTCCTATTATTTTGTCATCATTTTTTTTACCTTTTCCTATAAAATAAAAGAAATAAATCAATTCTAAATTCCAAAACAAGAATAAAAAGAAACGTCAAGAAATTGGCTGATAGGAAAAAACAAAAGACAGCAAACCAAAGTGTTGGGGTCTCACAAACTCCTGCCTTCCACGCTCCAGTGCAAAGTCAGAAAGTTAGAAAAATCTCTTCGAAGAGAAAGGATTTACTATAGTAGAGGGACGGTTAGATCAACTCCCAAGATAACCAAATCCATTTCAAATCTGAAGTACCTAAGTAGACAGATCCAAGCTGAACCCAGGGTAAGGTTTGTAAAACAGTAACATTTTAAGGCTCTTGATGGGCATGTAAGAGTCAAGTAGATCATTTCAAACAGTAACCTGAACTACAGGCAACTAGCACGACGAAAAGGACCAGTTTTCCAAAGGCATTGTTTCTGTGTGAGAAAAAAAGGAAAGGAGAAGCTACGTTGCCAATCTGATGGTGAAGGGGAAAGGCAAAAGGGACAGCAGGGGTCTCACATATTAAAAGAGACCTGAAAGACAGAGGGCCCACGCCCTTTATGTATCAGTACTGGTGACACAGATCCATCATTACTGCACATACCAGGAGTTCAAGGCAATGAAGCCCAGCCAGTGAAGACCTTGGGACATAGAGCTCGAAGATCTTTTGCTGTGAACATGATGCTACAAAGTTAATAGTGGTGGCTGTTGAATCAGATGTGCAAATATCAATATACAGACAGAAAATGCATGAAAATCAAGGGAACGTAATACTTCCAAAGTAATGTAATAGCTCTCCAATGAAAACTTACAAGGAAAATAAAGCAATGAATTCCCTGGAACAGAGCTGAAAACAATGCTTTTTAAGGAGATTCCATGCAATACAAGAGAACACAGGCGGGTAATTCATCTAAAACAAAAAGACAATCTATGACTTGCATGAGAAATTCAGCAGAAAGAGATTTTTGTAAAACCCAGCGAGATACCTTGATAATACACAATTGAATAAACAAAACAAAATACACTTGAAAGTCTCAACAGGAGACCTGATAAATCAGAAGACTTTCTAAGTTTGAAGTTAGGTCTTAAAAAATAACCCATTCAGACAAAAGGAAAAAAAAGAGTATGAGAGAGTAAAGGCAGTGTATGTGTCATACAGAATACTACTGAGCAAGAAAATGTTTTCATTATGAGAATTCCAAAAGAAAGAAGAGAAGGAAAAATGCATAGCAAATATATTCCACAAAATAATAGCTGAAAACTTTCTAAATCTTTTTTTAACTTTCTAAACCTTGAGGAGATAAGAACATCCTGATTCCTAAAGGTCGTAGAATCTCAATTAGGCTCGGTCCAAGGAAGTCCTCTCCAGGGTATGGTGTAATCATGATTTGAAAAAGGTCAGAGGAAAGAGAATTCCAAAAGCAGCAAAAGAAAACCATTAGATATTTCAGAAAATTCCATCAGACTAATATAAAGGCCTCAGCAGAAAACCTTGCATGCTGGGAGAGTACCAAATGATGTATTCTAGGTTCAAAAAGAAAAAATATCAGGGGTGGCAAAGATAGCCCAGTAGTCTGAGCAACTTCCTAGGCAAGTGCAAGAACTGGATTCAGTCCTCCGTGCCAAACGCTATGCTGGCCTCGCCACTGGGCACGCTGAGCGGGCCCCTGAGACTGGACATAGTGGCACACTCCTGTAATCTCAGCACTGGAGAAACTGAAACAAGAGAATCTAGGAGTCTGAGCTGCATACTGAGACTGTAGCAAATGCATAAAATAAAAGAAGAAAAGAAATCAGCCTAGAGTACTATACTTAACAAGACTGTTCTCCAGAAATGAAAGATGAAAGCTTTCTCAGATAAACAATTTCTGAAGGAATCCGTTGCCTCTAGACAAGCATTGCACAAAATGTTTAAGAGAATATTACATCTAGAAGTGAAAGTAATAATTGTCATCATGACATGGAAATATAAATACATGGATGGTGCCTTCAGTATGTTTAAGACATATTGTATTCCCATATCTGTTGCAGCACTATTCAGCATAGTCAAATTAGGGAAAGAAACCAGGTGTTCATTGAGAGATGAATGGACCCCCCACACACACACACACAGTAAAGTATTATACAACCCTCAGGAAAAAAAATCCTATGGGAAACAATATTGATAATCCTAGGCTGAGTGTGGTGACCCTTGCCTGTAATCCCAGCTCTCAGGAGACTGAAGGAGAATTGCCATGAATTTGAGGCCAGCCTGGGCAATATAAGTGAGTTCCAGTTCAGTCTGAATTCCATAGTGAGACCTTGTCTCAAAAAAAAAGACTCCCTATTGTAAGAACTCAAAAGAAGAAAAAAAAACTTGAAGATGTAACAGTTAAATGAAAAGAGAGAATTTAAAGATTAAACAATGAAGAGAGAGAAAGGAGAAAAGTTAGGAAATATGGTAGGGAAAAAAAAAGAAATATGTCTAGTGTGGAAAGACAACCCCATATCCTCACTTATATGTAGAAGCTAAAACACTGACATCACAAAAGTGTATCATAGAAGAGCAGTCCCAGGAGGCTGGGAGACTGGGAAGGAAGAGACGACAATATGTGATACAGCAACGTCGCTGAGTCTTTGTCATTTTGTGTAGTGAAATTCTGTATCATTTCTAATGTTTTGAGAAATATTTTTATTCTCTTTAAAAACTAAATAAGATAATAGCAAGGAATAAACAGAAATTAAACAACCAACATAATAGTGATACTGACTGAATCAGCTATTGGTTCCATAAAATAATTTTAATGATGAATCTCTGGAAAAGTCAATGAAAAAATAATCACTATGAGAAATAAAAGTCAGCATCTTTCTCAGTGCTGAAGTTATTAAACACTGACTATCCATCCCTTTATAGTTTAGCCAGAACTTGATTGCAGTTATTTACTATGTGTCTGTTTTTTTTTTGTTTTTTTTTTTAATATATTTAGTACAGAGTCTCACTATGCAGCTCACACTACACTCTCAGTGACCCTCCTGTTTTCAGCCTCCCCGACGCTGGGATTACAGGCCTGCGCTACCATGCCTGGTTCTGGTGGCCAGCTCAGTGTGCACAGAGGGGGGGCCAGCATGGCCCATGGCGCTGGGAATTGAATCCCAGTCCCTAGGCTTGCCTAAGCAGGCACTTAGTCTGCTGAGCCATCTAGCCAGCCCTGTGTCTGTCAGTCTTGAAGCAAATCGGGGGTATGGTTAGACACCTATTATGTAGCCGAATCTCTCTGTGAGAACTTTCCGGATCAGCAATTTCTCTGTGTCTCACAATGACCTACCTTTTGCTCCTACTCTGTATGGCTCTAATGACTCTGCACAGAGATTGCCTGACAATCTCACTTCTGCCCTGTTGTTTCCTCCCTGATGGCATCACACCCTTTAGGAGATGTGTGTTGATGGACTGGACGTCCACGCTGTGGTATAAGAGTCACCTGCCTTTCAGAGAAACTTTAACAGAAGATGAGTTGATAGACAAAACCTTCCCTTTCATCCCCTGACTTGCAGTGATCTTAAACTCATTTATAGAACTTCTTGGGCATATGATCAAGAGAATTAATATTTAGGTCCATTTAACAGACTTAAGCTCAATTAAACATTATCACATGGAATACCCATCTTTCCCCTGGGAATTCTCTGAATCCGTAGCACTAGCTCTACGATTCTGTGCTATTATAAAATAAGTGCATATAAACCTTGGGTCTCAGTCTCACACAGACAAAGAAAATATCCAGTACACAGGTATACGTTGCATTTGTACAAGACATTCCCTTTGCACACCTTGAAAAGTGTTCACATATACCAAAGATTTCTTCTACAAAAAGATATATCTATGACATGTGTTTTTATGCAAATGCTCTGGCATACTTTAGATCACCACAACTCTGGACACCTAAACAAACACTGGGCACTTCTTGAAGATGGGACCATCCATGAGAATTTGCTCTTGCTTCTGCAGGAAGCATTATGGGGAATCCCGGGCAGCCATCTTTTCTGAGTCAGTGCACTTTGCAAAGTTTCTCACCCATTTCACCTGGTATAAGAGACAAGCTCCATGTTCCACGAAGAGGTACCTGTCTTCTTCCTGTGGGTCTAGAACACTGGAAGTCACTTTGAAAAGACATAAAGGTACAAAAGCATTACACGTGCATTTGAAGTGAGAAGTTTTACAGACTGGCTCCATTTATGAGTGGATCATTGGAGGAACTGTTGATGCGTGCTTTGCACCTACTTTTCTCTGAAGATGTGCAGAGTGGTCCCCCACAAACTGCCTAAGCAGTGCCTTTTCCCATAGTTCTAATTCTAGCATCCTGCAATATGAGACAGAGAGGAAACCTGTGCTACCGAATCTCATCAGCCATCCAGTAATTGCTGTGAAACACATTCAGGGGGCTCCATCTGATGGGGAAAGCACTGTGCTATGGAAGAGTTCACTAGGAATAAAATGAGTAGTTTACTGTGGGATAAACCCTTGAGGTCTCAAAAGACATCAGGACTCAGGCACAGATTCCCATCTGTTTGGGCTGCAATATTTCTGTGATTTGCTCAAAGAAGAACCTTTCAGGATATATGCCGAAATGATTTTGTGTGAGAGGTGAAGTTAAAATTGTCTCTGTCATTACTCTTTTCTACATGCTTTTTTTATTCTCCAGGGCCAAGTGGAGGTGAAAAGAAGTGGGGGGAGGTGATGCAGGTTCACAAATGAGGTTTTCTTTTCCTGATAATATTGAATTTCCTGCCCTCTTATCTCCACTTTTGCATTCCTTTTTTTTTAATTTCTCTGATTTTCTTATTATAGGTCAATGAAAAGTTCAAAAGACAAAAAGATATATGAGAAAATAAAAATATTCTCTGAAGTACCAGAAAACTAATGCTCTCTTGAGAAATACATTTTTCATTATGAGCAGGCAGACATTAGGAATCTTGGACTTCAGAAGTGTAATGAGAATGCAGGACCTAATTCCAAACTTGCCATAACTAAATCTAAGTTCCAGTCTCAATTTTATCTTCTGTAGAGGACATTTCACCTTAATTGCAAGAGCTTAGAAAAGGAACATGGCAAGATCATGGAATCTGAGGATCTGAAAACAATTAATTCTATCTCCTCAGTATTTTCTCTACCATTCTTGGGTTTCTCCCACCCAGAATTTTGTTTGTGTCTCAAACAAAATTGTCCTTAAGAACTGACAGATGAGTCATAAATTCCACTACTACTTCCATTCAATTTTATGGAAGACCACAGAAAGCAAAATATATTTATCTTAATGCATAGCGACTGTTGCTACCCTGAGAAACACTGCCATCAGCAAGGGTTATGAGGTCAGAGAGATGTGGCAAGATGCCACAGCAAGATCCTCCAGTGGTCTCCACAAAAACATCAATTTGAACAACTATCCTCCATAAAAGTACCTACATCAGAGTTATAAAAAAATCAGATGGAAGAGTACAGTATGTCGTTTTAGTATAAGAAAAGATGCACTGAAGAAGAAATGAAGAGCCACCCATGCCATGCCCTCCCGAATTCAAGTGAAGAGACATGAGGAGAGACATTGCTTGTTTGGGGGAGGGAGAAGGAATCAGTAAAAGCTTTGGAGCCCAGTACCAGACCCGACACAATGAAATCTACAGAGTCCCACATCCTCTGTACCCAAGGTAATGTTCATGGGGCAAAGCCACCAATGGTGGGGAACCTACAGTGTGTGTGCTATCTTGGGATCTTTGTATCACTCTAAAAGGTTCACTATCACTGCTCTGTACTCATCCAACATGTACTCATGCACCTGGAGGAGACCTGAGGCTGCAGTGGGATAGACTTGTATTCTAGCTCACATCGCTTCCAGCTGGCTGCAGCAGTCTGGGTCCATGAATAGACTACGGCAGCAGTCAGCCCGTGGCACTGTGGGCCTTAGTCCTGCCTCTGTGGCATGCTGGCCCCAATAAGTTTTGGTATCTGGGTTTCACCCACTTGGCAGTGGTGGCCATAAGACTGCCAGCCACGTATTTCCCTCAGAAAAAAAAGAAGCACAGAACAGAGGACATCACTTTGGTAAAAAAAAATAAAATAAAATAAAAAGAAAAGAAAGAAAGAAAGAAAGAAAGAAAGAAAGAAAGAAAGAAAGAAAGAAAGAAAGAAAGAAAGAAAGAAGGAAGGAAGGAAGGAAGGAAGGAAGGAAGGAAGGAAGGAAGGAAGGAGGAAGGAAGGAAGAAGGAAGGAAGGAAGGAAGGAAGAAAAGAAAAGAAAAGAAAAGAAAAGAAAAGAAAAGAAAAGAAAAGAAAAGAAAAGAAAAGAAAAGAAAAGAAAAGGGTTGTAGGAGCAAAATGTGATTTTGGAGCCCCAGGCCAGACACATTATAATGAGGTTTAGCAGCAGGCAGAACTCCATGGCACCTAACCACAGGCCAATTATTCTGTACAAGGTGTCTGAGCCCCTCTGAACCTTAGTTGGAGTTTCCAAACTGCCTTCTTAAGAGCCGGAGAGATGGCTCAGTAGAATAAGCGCTTGCCTGGCAAGTGCAAAGGCCTGAGTTCAATTCCCGGTTCTGCCAAAAAAAAAAAAAAAAAAAATCCTGCCTTCTTCAGGTGCTTTCCAAGTCCATACTGAACAACATACCAGCAGTTGCTCAAGAAACATGGGCTTCAGCCTTCCTCTTAGTGTTGAAATAGGGATGATTCATCACTATAGACTTGCACTAAAGGACTGAGGGTGCCATCCAGTGCTGAAACTGTGGTAGGTATCATGGGCTTGGAGACAGAAGAAACTTCCTGCTTAAAAGTTCTCAAAAGACAGGCATAAACAAAGCCAGAATGCAAGGACTGAAATTAGCATCCACCCTCAATGCATAGATGTCATTATCTGCCAACAAGCACGACATTTTTCAACTATCCATGGTCTTGCCATGTCAACTAATTAAGCACCAGAAATCTACCATAAGGTGATCATTATGTGTGATCTCTTGGACAGAGAATATAAAATGGTTTTAAAGAAACCTATTGTATTTCAAGTGAACACAAAGACATAACTCAAGAATGTATTAAAGAAACTTAATAGTGGGGAAATTAAAATAATTTTTTAAAAAATTAATAGAAATCCTTGAGCACCAAAATACAAAGTGAAAATACAATGTATAGTAAATGCAACATCACAAGTGGTGGAAAAAATATACACTTTGTAATAATTTACATTTTGTAATAAATTAATAAATGCATTTATACTTTATAAAAATATACCCTTGGTAATAAACCATACACTGCTGTGACACATTTAATGTACAGAAAAAAAAGAAATATACTCAAACAACAAAATAGTAGAGAAAATATTTACAACTAACATCAAAAGAAAAAAGGATAGCCTCCCTGATGTATAAAGAGATCTTTAAAAACTAAGAGGAACAATATCAAAATCCAGGAGGAAAGTAGATAACAGACATAAACATAAAATTCACTGACCCTTAAAATAAGGAAAAGATAGAGTCCATTTTTAGATGAAGAGAAATGCCCGCTGAAAGTACACTGTGATATTTTCTACGTACTAGCCTGCCAATATTCCAAAAGCTTGCTAGCAAACACTGTAGGCAAAGTTGCAGAAACTGGTCATTCTTGTAACTAACTAATAAGAACCCAGAATAGCACAAGCCAGCAGGATGAGAGCTTAGCAATGCTTAGTAAAATAGAAGACATTTACGATTTTAGCAATCTCAATACCCTGTGATGTTTGTCAACCGTTATGTTAAAAGTATGTAACATCATTTGCAACAACGAAAGATTATTACCCATCTTAATGGCACACATCTATAATCCCAGGGCTTAAGAGGCTGAAGCAGGAGGGTTGTGAGTTCAAGGACAACTTGAGCTACATAGCAAATGTTTCAACCTGGAACATTTAACATCACATTATGATAAAAAGCCCTGAAGAAAGTAGGTATAGAAGAATATTACTTGAATATAATAAAAGTTAAACACAACAGACTCATAGCCAACATCACACTGAAATAAGAAAGACTAAAAATATTTTCTCTAAAATCAAGAATTCGATAAGGGTGTCTACTCTCTTCATTGTCATTAATAAAGGACTTGAAATTTTAATTTTTTTAATCTTTCATTTATTTATTTATCTATTTGGGACAGAGTCTCATACAGGTTGGACTAATAGTAATCCTCCTATTTGAAGCCTCCCCATGCTGGGATTATAGGCATGAACCACCTTGTTTTGGTGGTCTGCACTGCATGCCCAGGGTTCTGGGGCTGGCTCAGCATACAGTGCCAGAGATCAACCTGGGTCTTTGCGCTTGGTATGCAGGTAAAGACTTGAAATTTTAGTCAAAGTGGTTATATATGAGAGAAAAAGAAAAGAAGAAGAAGAAGAAGAAGAAGAAGAAGAAGAAGAAGAAGAAGAAGAAGAAGAAGAAGAAGAAGAAGAAGAAGAAGAAGAAGAAGAAGAAGAAGAAGAAGAAGGGAAGGAAGGAAGGAAGGAAGGAAGGAAGGAAGGAAGGAAGGAAGGAAGGAAGGAAGCAGGAAGGAAGGAAGGATAGACATGAACAGGTAAGAAAGAAGTTGTTATACCTATTTGCAGATATGACCATTAGAAGACACTAAAATTTCCTCCAGAAAATTTTAATTATGATAAACAAATTCAGAAAAATAACAATATAGAACCAATAGCATGTTTATACTCCAATAGTGAAACTTCAAGGAATAAATTAAAAATTTCTTTTACAATAGCTTAAAAAGGAAAACAAGGAGAAAACTTAACCAAGTAGGTTAAGAATTAACACCTGGGACCTCGTCTTATTGAGAAGTTGTGAAAACAAGAGACAAGAAAAAAAGTCACAGGACTGTCCTGCTACAATGCTGTATATGGTTAGATTTTTAAATTTCTGTGTAAAAATATGTAATTGTGTATTCCTATTTTTTTAATATTTTTTATTTCTTCAATTTTTTTTCTTCATATTCTGTAGAGACTTAAAGTTTAACATATCAATACTTGATGGAAAATACCTGTTCCGTGTTATGTCTAAGATGTTTGATATTCAGACAGTGACATTAAGCTCAACTGCCTGTTTTGTAGGGTAATAATAACAAGCTTCTCTTCTGCAGGATTAACAACTTAAGTTTTCAGACCATAAATCAGAGAGAAAAAGAAGGGCTGCAAGGACAGCCAACATTTTAGCCCTATATTTTCAAGGTCAGTGAGGACTCAGAACATAGGAGAACCTGTACTGCAACATCTTGTAACTCAGTTGTGTCCCAAATATTCTGATCAAGGAGATTATGGGGCCACAGAGGAAAGTGATCAATGATGTAGAGTGTGCCTAAGGAGAGTCATATGGAGAGAAAACATTCTCTCAGGCTTTCACAGAAAGCAAATTGATCAAGCAATGACCACAACTCATCCTCGTGGCTGACACTGACAAAGGATCTACAAACTGCAGTACAAGGTTACGGGGTAAATCCTGAGGGGATTTGACTAACCTTGTCAGATACAAAAGTTACATTTCTTGTTATACAGGTCTTGTCTTATCTTGATCTTAACCATGCAGAAGAAATGTATAAAACGAGGTATAAAAAGTAAAGCTATATTAATATACTGAACTATAAAAGGCTCAAGTCAACAACTTCTGACATTGCCAGTTCTCTGGATAACCCACTACTATTATGGACTACTGAACTATATTGGATTATTTTCTGAATTCACACATCTAAAATATTTAAATGGCAATGGAAAAGGGGGGGGGGAAATAAATGGCAATGGAATGCCCATCTCTGACAAACTAAACAAAAAAGAGGATATAAATGAAGAACCATTTTGTATCTGTACATACAAAATGGTTAGGATAGATATACAGCTATATTCTCTTAATTCAATGAATAAAAAGATTTGTTCCAATAGTGTTTGTGGACAGGATATCATGTCTGCATCTTGTACTATGAATAATCACTAAGAAGTCAATATGCAATGTATTAATTACTGAAACTGTCCTAGTACTCAGCTTTGAAACTGTCTCATTGCTCTTTCCCAATAAAATTAATAAAAAATAGCAAAAAAATAAAAGACCTATAAAATGAAAATTAGAGAACACTGAAGAAAGAAATAGATGATATTAAACAATATAAAGACTCCCCCTGTTCTTGGGTCAGCAGAATTAATATTGTCAAGATGGCTACATCGCTAAATGTGACCTACAGATTCAGTGAAATCCCCATGATATGACCAATGACATATCACAAAACATTAGTGTTATTAGGATATTGTTTTCTTCTATAAGAAGTCTATCTAGCCGTGATATCTGGGTATGCTGGACTCAGAATGAATTAGGAAGTGTTCCCTCCCCTCCCATTCTCTGAAGAAATGGAAAACAATTTGAGCTAATACTAAAATGTTCGATAAAAGTCACATAACTTTGGCATTAGATCTAGGCTTTTTTTTTTTTTTCTTTTATATTTTATGTATTTTGTACAGGGTCTCACTGCACAGCTGAGACTCATAGTGAGCCTCCTGTTTCAGCCTCCCTGCTCTGAGATTACAGGAGTGTAACACAATACCTGGCTCTGGTGGCAGGCTCAGCACACCTGAGGCAGGGCCGGCACCGCATGCCATACCAGGGATGAAACCCATGTCCTTGTGTTTGCCTAAACAAGTGTGTAGAGCCCTGAGCTATCTCTGAGGCCCCTAGGCTTTTCTTTCGAGGAAGGTTTAAAATTACAGATCCAATTTATTTATTTGCTATTCTATTCATATCTTATATTGAGTCAGTTTAGGTATTTGATGTTTTTAAGAAATTTTCCTCTTTACTGTATGTTTTCCTTCTATCTATATTATTTAATTTGTTTTATATAGCTGTTCAAATAATCACTTATAATTTTCAATTACTATAAGATCAGTACTAAGGTCACCATTTTAATTTCCAATTTTAATAATATGAATCTTTTTTCTTTTTACCTGAGTTTGTCTTATTAAGTATTGTGTCAGTTCTGTTAATCTCTCTTTTTTTCTCTTAATCTTTTGAACCAGGACATGGTTCAGTTGATTCTATTACTTTCTATTCCTATTTCATGTGCATCCATTAATATTTACATTTTTATCTTTATTCTGGACCTTCGATTTTTGTTGTTGTTGCTTCAGATATAAACTTAGGTTATTTATTTGGGAGTTCCTTTTTTGAGGTATTCTCAGCTATAATTCTGTTTTGTCATTGATTGTTTAATAACATGTATTACTGACACAGTTGTGAATTCTCTAATTTCCTTCTTTTTCTGATTCCCACTTTCATTCCACTATTGTTAAACAACATGCTTGGTGTGAATTATGGTTATTTGTAATTGAAAAAATAAAAAATATACATATTTATTCTGTACAGCATGATATTTGAAGTCACTCTGCATGTGTGGCATCACTAAATCTAGCTAATTATCATATGCTCCATTTCATATAATTCTCATTCTCTCTCTCTCTCTCTCTCTCTCTCTCTCTCTCTCTCTCTCTGTCTTCAGTATCAGGGATTGAACTGAGGACTGCACTTATTCCACTGAGCTATCTCCCCAAATACTCATTTCTGAGAGTTGATTTTATTTAATTCAGAACATATCATCCTTTAGCCTCTCCAAATTTATGTCTTTCTCCCATATAAAATGCATTACTTCCATTTCAACACCCCTTAAAATCTTAACTGATTTTATAATCAACTCCAAAGGGAAAAATCTCATTTTACATCATCTGCATCAGTTACACTATTATGGATACATTTAATATCTACAAGCCTGTGAACAAACAAGATACCTGCTTTCAAAATACAATGATGAGACAAATATTGTATAGATTTTCCTATCTTAGAAAGGATAAAAGAAAAAAAAGGACCCAGATATCCCAAGTATACCTACAGCTGAACAGAGCAAATCCATTGGGTTTTAAGGCTAAGTATAATTCTGTACTTTTGAGGGCTGTTCATGAGCCAACAGGGGCAGTAACCACACCCCCCGGGTTATCTCTGCTGTGGCTCCACCCTCTGGCAGCCACATCATTTTGCCTGTACCCTCAGTGCTGTCTTTTGACAACATTCAGAGTTATTCCACAGTTCCTGGATAATCACACATGTTCTCAGGTGAACAACCTTGTCAGCCTGTTCCCTATATGGAGAATCACAGAAGCATGATGGTTTGTTTCCCCTTTACCCCATCTCTCTATAAACAGAGCTTCCTGCTGGCATAGCTCCTGCTGAGATGATTAATTGAGATATTTTTATATTCTGAACTCCAAAGCCCAAACCTCCAACTGTTTTCTTTATTAAACTATTCTACTTCTTGCCATTTAAACACCTTACATCATATACCAGGCAAGAAGAAACAAAACATATGCCTCGAACAACACTCTTGAAAATATTCCAGCCAGTCAGTCCTGAGACACCCTGCCTTACCCGTTCCTGCTGAAAAAAAAAAAACACAACAAAAGTTTTGCCCACATTGTCCTCTTCTTCCCTTTGACTCCTGACAATAGTGTTCCTCCTTGTTGTCCCCCCCAGAATAGTGTGCTCCCTCCTCTTCAGATCTGTAAATTCTATGAACTCTCTGTTTTTTGTTTTTTTGTACTTTAGGAAAGGGTCTACAGGGTGTTCAAGGTCTCACCACTAGATGGGACTCATAGTGATTCTCCTGTTTACCACCTCCCAAGCACTGGGATTACAGGCACACAGATTACAAACTCTCTATTTGGTGATAGTTTTCTTCTGATGTGTTAGCCTTAAATAAAACTTTAAAGCTTCCAATGTAAAATGGGGGCTTGGAAGGCAAAGGGCTAGGAAAAAATGGGAGGAAAGATAGCAGGAGTAGGGCAAGAAGACAGACATGAGATTGTGTGCTGAGCATGAACTGTATCACCTATGACACCCACCAAAAAGCACCTACTGTGCACGAAACACTGGACATGAAAGGAGAAAGAATTCAAAACGTAGACACTCATCAGCTTCCAGCACTATCCCTGGAGAAATAGCACTGTGCAGCACAGGGCAGAGGGCAGTGAAGGCATGGAAGTGCGCCCCTCACACCGCCTGCAGCTTCCAGGGAGGGACAGACACCACAGCTCCTGCCCTCTGCATCTGTCATCGCATGTGGACAGAAGCTGTACATTTTTATGCAGACTGACTGAGACTCAGCAATGCCAAGACACTCTGGCAGCACAGGGTGAGAAATGGGCCCTCTCGAGGGGGGCTTCAGTCAGATTCTCTACCTGGCAGACACATGCTCCATGAGGTACTGCATGCACCCCCACACCCTCCTCCCTCACAGCAGTCAGCTCTGAGTCATGATCTGAGGTCTCCCTTTGTTTTAGCTTTTTTGCCTCAGAAGAGCTTTCTCTAACACACCCTTGTTTCCTAAGCATATCTGAGCACCTGCTTTTTTAGGGATCCCAAACTAACCCTAGCACCCATGTTCCTCCTTAGGATGGTTCCTAAAGGGACTGGATAAGAGAGAGGAGAAGTTTCTCACAAAAATCATCTTGGAAGACCACTGTCTTGGGTATTCTTCTCTCATACCTGGGAAAAAATACCCAACACCCCAAATTAAGGAAGCAAAGGTTTATTTAGCTCACAGTTCGTGGCAGTTTCAGTCCATAGTCAGCTGGCTCCAAGGCAGAGTGGCGCATGGCAGAGGGCAGCAGTTCATGGTGGCAGAAAACAGTAAAACAAGAAGAGCAAAAGGGGAGAAATGGTGGCAGCTCCAGAGAGCGAGCCTCTGCCTCTCTCCCTTCTGTCTGTTGCATCCAGGCTACCTGCACCAGGGCGAGTGTAGCATTCACACCCATAATCCCAGCATTGGACCATGAATTTATTATTTAACTCTAGAAGCCTGCCCTGGTGACTACATGAGGCTTTGGGGGGTGACACCTAGATACAAGCCATAACAACCACTTTCCCAGACCTCTACTATCGTTGTGGAAGGTGGAAATGCAGAGTTATAAAGTAAGGAAAAAAAATAAAGTAAGATGAATGCCATTTTGTTATTAGGAAGGTTAGGGGCTCAACCTCCATGCTTAGAGTAATGCTAGAGTGGCTGAACCACAAAAGAATTCATCTTCCTAATGTATTAGCCTCTAAATTATGGAAGCTAATATACCCTAGAACCAAGGTATGTCCTGCTTTCTTTCCCACTAAAATTTCAAATTTGTAGATCTTGATCAACAAATGGAAGTAATGAAAAAGAAATTGTATTATAAACAGCTTTTTTTTTTTTCTTCAAGGATAACTTGTTTGTCCTCTAGGACATTAAAACAAAACAAAAAAATTATTGGAAAATGTCTCTGGGGTCTGACCAGTGGGGAGTCTGAGCATTAGGAAATACTAAAACACAAGTACAAAAGTTAGTAAAATCAGGCCTGTGAGACAGCTCAGGAAACTGAAACACCTAATTAGGCAAGCTTAGGTAAGTGCGGGGACTGTGGTTTGATCCCTGATGTCATGTGCCACACCAGCCCTACCACCAGGGTGGGCTGAGCTAGCCAGAGTCAGGGCATGAGGGCATACACCTGTAAGAATCCCAGCCCTGGGAAGGCTGAAAGCAGGAGGATCACTAGGGGTCCAAGCTGTGTAGTGAGACCCTGCAAAAACCCAATATATTTTTTTTAAAGTGAGTAAAAACTAATGTGAATCAGTAACTTCATCTTTTTTTTTTTTTTCACATATTGTAGGGATCACTAAAAAAAATTGGTAAAGAGGAGACAGGAGACATACAAATAGAGGAACAGAAAGAGAGACAGTCAGACAGAGACAGAGACAAAGAGATGGGGAGAGAAATCCACAAGTCTTACTGGTTTTCCAGTAGTTTTCATGTGCAGTATGCCATGGTTTGGATTGTCTGAGTGTTTCTGCTAAGGGCTCATTGCTAGAAAATTAGTGTCCGTTGTGCCAAAAGTGAGAGACAGCAGGTCTTTCAAAGGGGAAGGTAGTTAGGTAATGAGGACAACACATTTTAAATGGGTCAATATGGGTGCTGTGGATTAGTTCCCTCAAAGTGGATTGTCATATGGGAGCCTCACAGTTCTTCTGAATATCTCTTTGGCTTTCTTACCTGCCCCAACATTGTGATCCCATTTGCCATGTGTCTCCCCACAGAGTGAACAGGTCCTGGAGGGTGTGCTCCTACACCTCCAGTTCTATGAGCTAGTTAAACCTCTTTATTAAGTACCCATTCTCTGGTAGTTTGTTACAGCAACAGAAAATGAGCTAATACACCAGGGTTTTTTTCTTTGCTTTATTATTATATTAACATACATATAACTTTTGAGAAAAGGAAGGGCCTGGGAGAAGTAAAGTAGATCTAGAAACCAGTTTTCCAAGTCTGAACCCGTAGCATCAGTGGCATTTCAGGCCTGGATAAACAGAGGTTCCACCTAAGGAGAGAAAAAAATCAGAGATGGGAGAAAGACATGATTTTGTGTCCCAGAATCACTGGGACACTAACGACATTAAAATATGCTGCCAAGAAATTAAAGACTAGGGAGTCAGGGAATTCAGGCAGGTCTACCTAAGGAATTATGGTCTCATAGTCCCTTGCCTTTCAATGTAAATGTACAGCAGAAAGTGCTTCATTAGTATGAATGTGGGGGGCGAGGAGCAACGGAAAAGAATCCTAACAAATCATTAACATTAAGGAATTTAGAGATAATCATATTCAAATGTCCCCTTCATACAGTGAAATGTGATGTCCACAAAATCAAGGCTGCCTTCTCTGACCCTCTTCTTTCCTGTCCTAAAATAAATCTTTGAAAGTACCGCAATTTAAAAGCTCTGGCCGCCGTTCCTTGTAGAGACCAAAAAAAAAAAAAAAAAAAAAAAAAAAAAAGCCTGTCATCTCCCTTTACCACAAATGGTTCGAGGAAAGGTTCTGGGCAGTGAACGGTAGCTCTGGGGCTGCTCACCTCAGTCCATAGAAAACCAGGGTTCCATACACTGAAGTCGGCAGTTGTAGAAGCAACACTTCTTGGACCCCCTGCAACTTCGATCCTTCCAGCACTCAGGTAATCCGATTAAAATACAGTCAAGAGTAAACTCCGGGCAATATCCAGGTTTCTGTTTACCTGCAGAAAAATAAATCAGGGGCTCGAAAGGGTACGGGACTCTGGGCTCCCCTGAGGAAACGCTTCCCTACCACAAAGCCACCCTGGGCCACCAGGCCTTACCTTTGTTCCTCCATAATCCAGGCTGGGCCTCGTGGAGGCAAAGCAGGACGGTCAAGGCCAGCAGGGAGAGGCTGGTCGGCTTCATTGGGTCAGGAGAGTGGGTGCCTGAACGGAAGGCAGGACCTGCTTCTGTCGGCTCAGAAATGGAGCACCAGCACAGCGAGCTGCGGTTTCCAGGGCAAGAGGTCAGCTCGCAGAGAAATAACCTCTGGAGTGTGACCGTTGAGAACCCGTATGGACTATGCTAGAGTCGCGGGGCTGGCCCGGCCCATCGTACTTACTGTTTTTCAGTGGATTTGGAAGCAATGGAAAGGAATTTTCTTTCCCAGGTTAATCTCACATCACCCCATCCCATTTATCTCACAGCATACCCAGAGGATAGCAACCCCAGCGCTACAGCGACAGTTCAGACATGAATGCAATTGAAGTGTTTATTTTTAACTCAGTAGCTTTAAACTACACCAGCTGTAGGACTCACATAAAAACTCGTCCATCTATGATTAAAGTGAAAATAATGGCACGGGGTGAGAAGGACTATTATTTAATTTTATAATGAACCTCTACAGGAGCTCTACAACCCGGGGAAGTCATTTCAAAAGGGGGGAGGATGGGAATTAGAAATGGATTAAAATCTAACCCTCTATCAAACCTATGATAGCAATTCCTATTGACATAACTTTTTCAGAATTTTGAAACTAAAGACATTATGAAAATCCATGAGCGTTTTTTGAAGACAATAGGAAAGCCAAAACAAGAAAAGGAAGTTCCGTGGCAAATTTACTAGTTGTATTTTCTGTCCAGCTGTTGTAATGGCCTTGAAATTCAGGAGCTTGGCTACTCGACACCAAGGAAACACACCAAAGGAAGAAGGAGGTCCTCTGTCCACTGTCAAAACCTCCATCCTGAGGGGTCGGGGAGATAGCTCAGTGGAATAAACCCTTCCCTGGCAAGCGCAAGGGCCTAAATTCAATCCCCGGTTCCGCAAAAAAAAAAAAAAAAAAAAAAATTGCTATTATTTCAACTGGTTGGCAGCCCCTACAAAAGCTCCTAAGAGCATGGATTTACCTCAGGTAACCCAGAGCTTGTCTTGGATAACGTTGTCCTTCGGACGATTTTGTTTTTCACATCACAGATACTCCAGGCTATGAAAGTAGCTAGCAGTTTTGAGAGAAAAAAAAGAAAAGCTTTTAGAGCTAGAGAGGGGTATCTGGAGACCAGAGTACAGGGACAGTGATAAGAAATGACCAAGATTACATATCCCAGTTCCCCAAAACTAATTTAGCTATTATGTATTAGAAACAATACTGGAATTACAGGCATGCACTTCCCTGCCTGGCTTTGTTGTGTGTGTGTGTATGGGTATATGTGAAATTGCAAATATCCTTGGCATTAAAAAACAGACTAGACATAACACTAATTCCAGTAATATCAGTCATGATTATGGCAAAATAGCCTGTTACTCACATGGAGGAATCATCTCTTATATAAGCCAAATGGCTTAATGGTATAATTCCACATTGCTTTAAATGTTGGAAATCCATATAAATTTGCACTTTCTTGGTTGAATAAAAATTATAGGTACAGTATATAATAATTTTATATTATAATAAAAGTTTTGGGCTAAATATACTCTATTGAGACTGTTCTTTTTATGCAAATGCATGTAAAGGTAGTCAAAAACATTTAGTCTTTTCAGTAAGAAAATACATATTATGAATTCTCATTGTTAAACTGAAGCTTCATGATTTAGAATACACACAAGACAAATGTAACTAAGAGCATGGAGTGGACTACTTAAATTTTTTAAATGGTTGTACATATTGGATAGATATACCTAAGCTTAAGCCAAGAGGGCACTCACTGCATAATTTAAGACATCAATACCCTCACAGTATTTATGAGGGTTAAAAAATTTCTCTCATGTTCCTGCTTCAAAATACCGTTCATGAAAAATTAAATGACTATGAGAGATGCAAGCATTTATTAAATACTATAGAGCTATTTTGAAGCAAACTAAGCATTTAAGAAGACAGGGGGGAAAGCAGAATGCAATTCTAGAGTCAAAACAGCTGGAGTGGAGGGTGGCAAAAGGAAAGATATACTTTCTTTTTCTTTTTCTTTTCCTCTCCTTGGCTGGTTATACCTGAAAAAGAGAATACGTGTGTGCACAAAGTAGTGTCAGGAATGAAGATGAAACAATTCAGGTTAAAGCACTGGTTCTCATATTTTGCTGTTATAGATGGTTGAGAAAGGAGAGGATGTTGCAGTGGTGCTCTGGGGCTGGCTTGTACTGCTTCATGGAAACAGATTGTTAAATTTTCAAGAATCTTGTGTCAGTTGTATACCATATTTAAGCCCAATATGGGTAAATTAGTGACTTAGAAAGACCCTGTCTCAAAATTATAAACAAAAAATGGACTGGAGACTTAGCTTAGTGTGAAAGACTTGGTTCAGTCCTCAATATCAGCACTAATAATAATAATAATAATAATAATAATAATAATAATAATAAAACACCAAACCAGGTTAACAATGAAAAAAGTAGTATTAGTAAGTACTAGATCCATTTGTAAAAATCTCATTTAATTCTAGTATCATAAAACCCACTTCACAGACAAGGAAACAAGATTAAGCATGTTCAAAATTTGGAGTGCTAGACTTATATTTAAGTGGATGCACTTGAACACATACTCATAAGTGAAATAAGCCGGACACGCATGTGCAAATATCATATAGTCTCCCTAGCATAAGAAATCAAAAGAAGAAACACAAATAGGTATAACAACTAAAAAGAATTTAGACAGATAGAGTAAACTGAACTGCCTATGTTGCGGGGTAATAATCAGTTTCTCTTCTGGATGGTTAACAACCTAAGTTCACAGATCAAAAATTGGAGAAATAGAAGGGCTATAAGGTCAGCCAACATTTTGGCCCTAGCCTTTCAAGGTCAGCGAAGACTCAGGACATAGGAGAACCTGTACTCTAACATCATAGAACTCAGTTGTGCCCCAAATTTTCTGATCAAGGAGATTATGGAGCCACAGAGGAATGTGATCAATGATCTACAGTGTACCTGGGGAGAGTCACATGGAGAGAAAACTTTCTCTCAGGCTTTCACAAAGAGCAAAATGGTCAAGCAATGGCTGTGACTCATCTACGTGGCTAACACTGACAAGGATCTACAAAGTGAGGTACAGGGTTATAGTATAAACCCTGAGGAGGAAGCCGGGCGTGGTGGTGCAGGCCTGTAATCCCAGCACTCGGGAGGCTGAGGCAGGAGGATTGTTGTGAGTTCGAGACCAGCTTGAGCTATAAAGTGAGCTTAAGGCCAGCCTGAACTGCATAGTGAGACCCTGTCTCAAAAAGACAAAAAAAAAAAAAAAAAAAAAAAAAAAAAAAAAAAAAAAAAAAAAAAAAAACTAAACCCTGAGGAGACTTGACTGACCTCACCAGATACAAAAGTTACATTTTTTGTCATATAGGTCTGCTTTATCTCAGTCCTAACCATCCAGAAGAAAAGTATAAAAAAGAGGTATGCAAAATAAAACCATAATAATATGTTGAGCTGTAAATGGCTCTAGTCAACAACTTCTTCGGATAACAAACTACTATTGTGGACTGCTGGACTGTGTTGGATTGTTTCGCTAAATTCAAGCACCTATAATAATTGAATGACAATAGAATACCCATCTGTGACAGTGCTAGACAAAGAAAGAGGATACAAAGGAAGGACCAGCAGATGAAGACTGAAAGATGGTCCCAAACAGTGCTGGAAAAGGTGCAGCGATGGGGAAGCAGAAGGAGGCAGCTGATGGAAAAATCACTGTTATCCCAGGCTGGCATCAGGTCCCTTGGACATCTGTCTTCCTAGGGCTCTTGGATGTCCTCAGCCTTGGCAAATGAAATCAGGTGCTCTGACAGACAACACACTGAGTTCCCACTGGGGCGGAGGCTGAGTCAGTGTGTTTTGTCAGTTATTCCACCCCAGCGATGGATGGGATAGTGGGAAAGTCACAACTTCCTTGGTCTGATAAAGTTGCCTTCCTCTGAATTGAGAGGTATTCTCACAAACAAATGTGGATGGTGTTCAAGAGTTACACAAGAGCTGAGGAAAAAAGGAGCTGTTCAAATAGAGTTGACAGTTTGTAATTTAGGATTGTCCTCCTTACAGTGTTCAATGCATATTGGTTATTTTTGCTTTCTTTTTGATCAGACTTTCTTCCTGAGAGAGAATATTTTTTAGTTTAATTTTGTTGTTTTAGGCGTTAGTGTAGAATTTCAACATGATTGGCTTTGGGATCCATCCTGGCGTTTGGCAGCATAAACTTCTAGGTGCCTGGGTAGCCACAGGTGGAGACCCTGGGGACCTATGTGATCTCCCTCACTTTGTCCTCTCTGGCCTTCTTCTGTGTTTCCCAGACAATGTGAGCTAAGCTTTGTTCTGCCACATTCTTGTGCCATGACGTCCTTGCCTTGGAATGAGTTGGCCATGACCTGATGCTGAGTGTACCATCTCTTAGCATCTCTTTGTAGTCATGGTGGCAGGCACTGAGTCTCAGCAGTGAGGAAGCTGACTCATGCCATATTCTCTTTGTAAGACCTCACTTTGGGTTAATGCTGTTAACATTTCTGCAAACAGAAAATGTATCAGGGTCAATCTCTAAAAAGTTAAGTCATGTAATATAGCAACCATTGTTGAATTCCTATTACTTCAGTTAGTGAAATCTTTTATCATTTATAGTGTTTTGTTTTCTTTTTCTATCACTATTCCTTTGAATATAAAAAAATTAAAAATCATGTATATAATCTCTGACAGTGTAAAAGAATCAAGAATTTTTAAATAGATTTGAGTAATTCAATATTTCGTGCTTACCTTGTTGAAGTAGTTAAAGCTTATGTTTATTTTCATTTTATACAATCTCCAAGCCATAATTAAAATAATGCTATTGTTAATGTGTCAAGGGTGATAATGTTTCTAGAAAGC
>PVKA01019467.1:0-42021 GCA_004027165.1 Ctenomys sociabilis | reverse complement strand
CTAAATTAAATACATCAAAAGCTCTTATAAGGACAAAGGGCTTGGTAAAATATAATAGGAACCAGAAACCCTGTTTTGATTTAAAGATGCTTTGTTTCCATGAAGGTCAAGTTCTGTTGTAAGATTACATGTCTTGTGTTAAATATGGGCACTGTCATAAGTCAGTGAACCTTTAATTGTAGACTTCGCATGGCTTTCAAAGGAAGAAGAATTTATTTTTAATTATCTTTTCATAATTATCTCTGCATTAATTACCTGATTGCTGTTATTCATCATATGGAAAGCACAAACAGAGACCTAGTGCCCAAAAGAACACTTCTGGACAATGGCTTTCTCTTTACTGTCAAAGAGAATTTCTGTGTCTATGATGGGGCCTAGGAGACCTAATAATTCTAAGAATCTTGGGGTTTGATTAATGGACAAAAGCTTCCTGACTTCTCATCACATAAAGTGACTGTATTAGTTATGATTAATTATTTATAAATGAAAGATACTCACTCCAACAATTTTTAGGGAAAAAAAATTAGGGAAATTGTTGGTATACATGACTGAAAAGTCCAGAGACAGAAGTTCCTGTAAGTATTGCCTGACTTAGGGATTTAAAATAGAGTTTCAAGAATCACTATCAATTTTTATTTGGTTTCTCTTTTTCACTGTGTTAGCTTAATTCATGTGTTTTGTTTATGATGTAAAAACAAGGCTTAACAGCAGCTATTCTCTAGCAATCTATTACAAGATGATTTTTTTCCCCTCAAAAGTTCCAAAGCAGTCTCAGTTGAATTTCTTTGGAGTCTCTCTGAATTCTTCTCTAAACTAATTATGATAGTCAGGAAATCATTACTTATTGGACAAGTTCAAGTTTACACTTTTGGATCTCATCCTACCCCTTAAGCAAAGGGAAAAAGAAGGGAAGAGCTGAATGGTAGACCCTAGAAAATGAGAATGTTCCCGATGTGGAGATAGAGTATGGATACTGAGCTATTTGTGCATTTTTCAAGAATATGATTTTGGGGTTCAACTTCAAAGTTTAATGTTCAACTTTGGTGAGATGGCTAGACTGACTTAGATGATGGTGAGGTGGTGAGATGGTGATGATGGCTAGATCGTTACTCCACAATGATTTTTTTTTCTGCTCTTTTTTTTTTTTTCTTTTTTTGGTGGAACTGGGGATTGAACTCAGGCCCTTGTGCTTGCCAAGCAAGTGCTTATTCTACTGAGCCATCTCCCCAGCCCCTCCACAATGATTTATACAGCACCTTCTCTGAATGAGAGTCATACCTATAATGTTAAGTACAAAGCAATAATTACATATAAAAAAAAACTTATTCAGAAACATCTAAGTAAATCAATATGCACAGGCCAGAAAATAAAGAGCATGCTTCTCATGCTTAAAACTTATACCAGCATGGATCAAGAAATAGCTCCATAATTGCATATGTTTCTTTTCAGACTCTGGCTCTCTCTCTATGTGATACAGAGCCACCACCTCACCAGAGAATACAGGGCCCATTCATTTCCAGCGTGCTCTGGGTCCCTGCATTCACTAACTATGATCACACACACACAAAACAGACCTGACCACTGTCAAAGCATCAAACACTGCTCCTTGGAAAACTCCCCATACCTTCTCCCCAACCTGATCCTATCTGCTAGGGTCAGTAAGAGCAACTTCACCATGGAAGACACACCAATACAAGTCCTCTCAGGGGACCTTTCCTGCAACATAACCTAGGTGTGATTTTTCTCTTCCTTCTTCTTTACATCTCTCCTCCCTCCTTGAATACTACAAAACTTTGGGCCTCAGTGAGCCAGCAGCAAAATCGCTGATACTCATCTCCTTTCTGTAAATTCTTTTCTTGTGTAATGGAAACTAGATTGCCAGTGGAGATACTTTTTCTCCTCTGCCTCTTTCAAGCTTATCCTGTTTTCTTCTCCTACTCTTTGTACAACCTGCTAGTGGTCAAATAATTCTCTTTTCTCCTTGTTATTGTGCCTGGGTCACTGTCTTTTGCTCCTGCATAAAATCAGCATTAAATTTGATACAAATCACCTAGATCATTTTCTAGATCCAGTCACCTAACTCCTGATCCCCTACACACTTTGTGATTTTATTACCCAGATCACTGTCCTTGCCTTGTTAGCACTATCTGCTTTCCTGATCATTGAGATTAACAAACACTATATGTGATTTGGCTCCTCTGTTCTTGATCTCCTTTCCCACAATGGTCCTAATTGCAATCTACCTCTCTTCCTACTGCTATTGACTCACAGTAAACATTATAATGTGGAAGAATTTCAACTTTTCCATAATCTATTGGTAATATTTTCTTTCTAGCTCACTTTTTTTTTTTTTTTTTTTTTTTTTTTTTTTTTTTTTTTTTTTTTTTTTTTTTCCAGAACTGCAGATTGAACTCAGGCCCTTGCATTTGCCAGGGAAGTGCTTATTCCACCGAGCCATCTCCCTGGCCCAAGCTCACTTAATTTTGAAGAGTAATTTCAAAAATCATTTGAGGTCACCAAGACCACAAATCCATCGCATCTATGACTTTTTATTGTTTCTGTGCTCTCTTGTGTCCTGAGTTCATTGCTCCTAGAGAGTAGATTCTAATCAATCAGCATAATTGGGCACTGACATGAATCCCCATCATAAGCAGCCAAAGTGATGCAGTGAAACCCACAGTAGGTGAGCTGGTCCCCTATAAATCATACATCACCATTGTCACATGAATTCTCATTGGTCCCCAGAAGTTACCCCACATTTCCCTTGGTATAGTCCCTCTGCTCCCTTCCTAGCCACCATTGCATACTTGGCCATTTTATCTAAAATCCAACATTTCCTCCCAAATCCTTAGTAGAGGCCAAGGACTTGGATCATTTTAAATTTAGCATCAGTGGAGAAGGCTGACTTGAAATCCTCAGCACATTAACTACTCATCTTTGGCAATCTCGCCCATTGCTTTGTACTGTGTGCTACTGCAGAAAAATCTTCTAATTGCATACTGGATTCTATTTACTCAGAGTTAGGATTCGAGCATTTTGTTCCTGTCTACTCTGCATGTTTATTTTTCCTCTTTCTACCTGTCCATGAATACCTAAATGTGAAGAAAAACACCAAGAAGTGGTAAATAGTTACACATCAAATTTAAGGCTATTCTTCTGAAGTTTTATTGTTATTATTTTTATCCTTGCAGGGGAAACAACACCAAGACAGTTTTTGATGTTACTTTACACCCCCACAATACTGCACTTCTTTAATCCCCTTCCTTGTTAGATTCCACTAACAATTTCCTTAATTTTCCTTCTCAATTTTTTTAAATCTACTATGACTGGGATTTTTTCATTTGGCAAGATTCTTGCCAATTTTTCCAATTAATTTCTTCTTCATGAAACTAGTAGCAGATTTTCAAACCTGATCTTACTTCCTAGCAACCATGTTCAGTGAATGATCAAGGTCCCTGAACATGACATTGATCATTTCCTATTCTTCAGATCACCTCCTTCATTTGACATCCAAGGCTTGGTCTCCTTCTGGTTGTCCTCATTCAGACTTTTTGATTCATTCTCATTATCTTGACATCTTCTCAGTTGCAAAGCTTCAATCTTTCTTTTCCCAATCAACCTGCACTTTTTAAGTAATGATTTCTGATTGTTTCAATATGAATATATTCTTCCTAACTGTAGACTCTCACCATTAAGCTATCATTTAAACATCATTGATTCTAAAAATAACTTAAAAATAAAAACTCTGATCCCTTACCTGAATCAGAGTAACAACTTTCCATTTATTCAAAACAAAAATTCAAATTGATTCTTGGCTACTCTCCTGCCTTGATATGAAACCAGAAAAGTTTGTCTGTTTAACTGTTAAAACTACATGATTTAGAACTCATTTCATTGCTTCTCTGAAGACAAGGTAATCTAAATCCCTATCATCTTTTTCACTGCTTACTCCAGGAGTCTCGCAGTTCCATTTTTGTAACATTTTCAGTAAATGTTATTCTCCACAAAACATGCACAGTTACTTGTCAAATAGAAGACCATGACATTGTGCTCTGATCGCTCCAAGAAAGCTCAGCTCTGTGTCTCTGTTCTCTACCTTGGGAGGATGGATTTCTAGGTAGCATTTACAAGATTCCTTGGTCTTTGGATTCAAGGATGAAAATCACTAACCAATATTTGACAGGAAGACAGAAATGAGAGTCTAGATATTGCCTTTGGCTCATCGGGGTCAGAACGCGTTGGGTGAATCACTCTCCTCAATGCCATAGCTGCTGTTCCATAGATTATTGCCTACAGATACTTGTAAGTAATGCTGGGTACTTACAAATGTTTCTCTCCCTTGCCAGTGTAGGTCTAGAGCAGTGATGCTTCTTGTTGATACTAGTATTGTGTGATGCACTATTCCACAGTTGGTTTTCCTAAACCTTTTATGCACATCTGTGAATATGGAAATTATGAAACTACCCTTAAATTTCCCAGTCTCGGACTGTCCTCTGTTTTATGCTACTTTAAGTATTTGCCACCTAATTTTAAGTAAAATGAAGTCTTTAAAATGTCTAATAAGGGGGCTGGGGAGATGGCTCAGTGGAATAAGTGCTTCCCTGGCAAGCACAAGAACCTGAGTTCAACCCCTGGTTTTGTCAAAAAAAAACTCTAATAAGGTTAGGACAAATAGCTCAGAGAATTAAAGCACCTGGAAGAGGCACAGAGGCTGGTGGGTTAGTTCCCCAGGCCTGCCATGATGGCCATACCCCCAGGGCATGCTGAGGTGGCAATGGAGCCTGGGCATAGTGGCACACACCTGTAATCTCTGCTCTTGGGAGGATATAAACAAAAGAATCACTATGGATCCAATCTAGTAGTCAGACCCTGAACACCCTGTAGACCCTTCCCTAAAATACAGAAAAAAATAAAATTTCTTATAAAGAACTATCTTATTGTCTTCTCTGTTTAGTATCTGCCTCCATGGTCTATTTGTCATACAATTATTTTACTCCAAGTAGTACTTCTCATAAGGACCTTCCATCAACACTATCTAAAATTGAGCCTTCTCTATTTAGTTCTATATCACAATCTGCACCATAATTGTATATTTTGTTTGTTTTCTAACTTTCAGCACTTGAATGGGTAGAAGGATGAAGCTATTCTGCTTGGTTCATTTATGTTCCTGTAATTTTTGTAATAGTGCAGAGCACAACATAGGTACAGAGTTAAAGTATATGTTGCTGAGTAAGTGAATGAAGGCAAATATGGAATAATACCACATGGAATTTAATAAGAAAGCAAACAATTTCTACTGTTGGCACCATAGAAATGGAATTTCAACTGAATGTAGAGAATGGATGTATGAGATGAACAAAGTATTTTCCTGGATTGTATTATCCTGTACATGTCCATATTGGAGCAGAAATGCTCAAGAAACAAGCCTTTTAGCTGGATGGTTGTGTTCAATCCATACATAGCAGCAGAAGAAAACCAGGTTCTGAAGAAAGACAGAACTTAGAGAATGAAGGGCCTACTATACGAGGTAAAATAAGCTCACATAAATTGATGTTGGAGAAAGAATTTAAGTATTATGGTCTGAATGCTAGGTGATAAAAATTGATTCTTTGATCAGACTCATTTGGGAAGGCAAAGTAGAGTGATAAAGGGGAACTGAAAGCTGTTATTATGAATAGGGAGCCCTGAACCTCAGCAGTAGCGGTGAGCATGGACAGAAAGGCTGGTACATGTACTGTCTTACAAGAATGCACTGACCTGTAGAGGACAGTACATATGTATGATGCAAGGTATTTTGAAAGAACTGATCTCTTAATTATCACCTGACCTTACATCAAGACATTGCTTTATTTCATTTTTCTAATGTATCTGGATTATGAAACAATGAACAGGTTTAATTTTTTTGTCTTTCAATTTGTTAGCCTGAGATACTCTGCAATACACTGAAGGTAGATAGTATTTATCACAACTTGGTATTCTGGCATTTTGAGCTTATTAAATAGCAAGATCACAAGCAGAACATCTGCTGATGAGCCTGATGCTGATTCCAGCACCAGCCTTTAATGCAGACAGAGAGGAGCAGGAAGGGACATCCTAAATTGAAGTGGCAACCAGGCCAGGCATGACACAGCTGTAGCTCTTTCCATCTCAGCCTGGTCATGGATCATCTATCCTCAAGTAATGCTGATGGCTACATTAACTGGTACTGGATGTGTGTTAGGAGCTGCAGGATTCCAGTAGTGAAATTCATTTCATACAGTGATGAACAGAAGCTTAAAGAGATGCCTTTGATAAAACACTGCATCAGTGATAGAAAGGAGATATAAGTAAGATGCTCCTTTCCTTTGTTCCTAATGGCACTTGTTATGATAGCCAATTTAGAGAAATATTAGTGGAAAATCTTATACATGACAGTCACCAGGCCAGGTGTTCCAATTAGAAATGCAGTGTGCATTAATTTCCTACCAGTCCTGTAGCTCAAAGGTGAAACAGATGTACAAAGGCTTGCATTGTTATCAGCAGTATTATGAATGATGCAGGAGTAAGAGATGAGACATCCGGTTCTGCCTGGAGAAAATTTCACAACAGTTGAGCTGAACTTGAAGCTTCATAAGAGCTCATATATGAAGGAGTAAAGGGTGGTGTTCCAAGCAGAAGCAACATTTGCAAGGCCTATAAGGTATAGGACAATATGGTGTGTTCAAGAGATAGAATAGTGCATATCTAGCTTCAATTGTTCAGATACTTGGGAAGCAGTAGGAGAGAAGAATTTTGAATGACACTTTGGACAAGAAATTGAGGATGTAAGAAAGGTATTTTTGAGATTTAGCCTGATTTTGTGTGACTCAGCTAGCATTTTATGCTTTCATAGAGAATATCAAATTCATACAGAACACACATAAAGGTGTGGACTATGAGTTATTTCTGCAGGGCATCTTCAAGCATACAAAAACTGCTTGGTTCCATTTTTACGCCAACTTGTAGAACATCATACTGACTTGGGCTGATAGCACATCTAGTACTTTACTAAAGAGCCCATCGCAAAGTTTTTCCTAATTTTGCCTGATTTCCTGAGATGTTGCTATTTATACACTGTGTGATTTCAAAGCCAGGCTCTGTTCATTTTGGGGTGTTAGGAATTGCATCATCATAAGAAGGTGACTATGAATTTGTATCAGGTAAAAGAGAAGGTCATAAAACTGTTAAGAAAACAAGTTACCATTTGTTGAACCTAATTTACAGACTAGTCACCTTAGACCTTGAGATTTTAATTGATTTAAAGAAGTTGGAGGCAGCAGGGTTGAATACTAAATGAGTCCATGTAAACACAATATATCTTCCTAGAGCTACTGGTTCCAGACAGCAGCAGAAAATAGATAAAGGAGAAGCTAATTGTGTAGCTTCACAAGAGAGAAGAGTATGCTATAAGGACCAGAAGTAAACAGAGGGAAGGAGTCTGTGTGACTCATCTGAGAAAAGTCATGCTACTTTTCAAGTGTTTTTCCTAGCAGCACTAGGTGCTGAGTGCTAATGGGTGTGCATATATGGAGAAGCTAGGCGTTACTCAGTAAACCAAAGAATCACAGAATTTTAGAAGCCTGCAGAATTCCTCCTCCAGTTCCACCTCCTTTGAGGACTCAGAAGTATGAGACAAAGGGGAAATTACTTGTCTAACATTATGTAACTATTTCAGCTCAGAGCTAAGAGGAAAGCCTTGGTTACTTCAGAGAAAGCAATTACTAAGTGGTTGCTTTTTGGAATGAATAATATCTTCCAATATCTCTAAAGATGGTTCTAGAATAAGACTTCAGTTTCAAGACTCAGACCCAGAGCAAACATGTGGCTCACTGGCCCATTGCAATAGCCCACATACCTACATCCCAGAGTATGGCTTTCTTCTCTGCCATGTAGGAGAGGAGGTACACAAGGGAGAGAGCAGGACTGCCGACAATACAGCTTGTCTCCGTGCTGTCCCTGTTTGCCAGGCAAAAACCATCTTTCAGAGGGGGCCAAGTATCATTCAAGACCTCTAGGCCCTCTATACCCAGAGGGTTATCAATTTAGAGATGAATTCAGGGAGGCTAGAGACTAGTCAGTTTTTGAAGGTTTTTCAACTGAAAAGTAAGAAGCTACCTAGGCTACTAAGGGTGGCTTTGAAACATGTCCTTAAATCCTTGGCACTAGAGAGGGGTCATTTCCCCACCTCTTGACTTTGTGCTGGATTTACAAATCACTTCTAGCAAGGGGAGTATTGCGGAAATGATAGTGTCTTTTGTAGATTAGTTTGCCAGGGTACTTTGGATTTTTCCTTGCTCTGGATTAGATGACTTGCCCTGGGTTACTTCAGCAGTGCCATGGGGAGGCATCTGCAGGGAAGTAAGTGCCCAAGGCAAGAGGCTAAGGCTTTCTGCCCACATCCAGGCTTCTGGGGAAGACCTGGCCTCTCCATCTTCAGTAAGACTCAGATGAGCACAAAGCCAGCCAAGAGTTTGGAAGTCTCCTGATTTGTAATGTTCAACAAGAACCACATCACCACACTGTGCCCACATTTCTCACACCTATGGACGCTGAGGTAATAAAAATTCAACGTTTTAGTGACTAAAGGGTGGTTTCTAGTAGCTGTGCAAAACAATGAGAGCTATTTTTCCTGCTTCTTACTTATTCAAATACCATTGTTATTGTCTTTAACACTTGAAGTAATCAATAGCTAAACTTTGTTTTTTGTATTTTTTTAGGGAAGTGTTAGTTGTCTGCCTGTTCACAGCCCCCAAGTGCTGGGATTACAGGTGCACACCACCAAGCCCAGTCTTGATCACTATCTCAGCGTGCTCCAGTGGAGGGGCCAGCACGCAGGACTGGGGATCGAATCCCTGGCCCCTTTGCCTGCTTGCAGGCACTTTAATCCACTGAGCTATTTGACTGGCCCTCTTATTACTGATATTTTAGAAATGGGTTAGTGGACTTTATTTTCCCCTTGTTTTATGTGTTTCATAGAAATCATATCCAATAATTATCTTTGCCCATAAAGAAATCCCTATGTCTTAAATATCTTACTCAGTTTAGATGATCAGGGACAAGGAAATAATAAATTCTAGGGTGGTGGTCTCATTTCGCTACTCAGACTAGTAACTGCACTGATTATTCCTATAACTTTATCTTCTGTGCACTGCTCTTTGCCTGTGTTATGAATTTCATAATAATGTCAGTAGTATAAAAAAGTATTATAAATGATAAAATATTTCAAATATTCAAATTCAGTATTTAGCAATGTCTTCCAAGTTTTTTCTTATTTTACAAAAACAAAAGTCAATACTGTCTACTACATGATAATTTTTTATCTCTTTATTCCATATTTAGAATATATCATCATTGATTTTCCATTGAATAATTTTCAAAAATTCTAAAAGTACTTAAGGCAACTATCCTTTATAACAACACACGTCTAAATCATTCAGGGAGATTTACTAGGCTGGGATCAATCCCAGATATTTACATTTTTTGAAAGATGATGTTTAATTTTAGTTAAGAAGCACTTTCATAAGGTGTTTTAAAACATGATTCAGTGAATAATAAATCAACTGCAAGCATGTGTCACGGCTTTCACAATAGAAAATGAATAAGATGCTATATACTTTGGGTCTTAAGTAAAAATAAATGCATATCTCATTTTATCTTAATTTTTAAATAAAATAAGGCAGTATCAAAATAGTCATTACCCATAAAAAAAAAAATCTTTTTTAAGGGCCAGGGAGATGGCTCAGTGGAATAAGTGCTTCCTTGGCAAGTGCAAAGGCATGAGTTCAATCACCAGTTCCTTAAAAAAATAATAGTCATTACCTAGTATAAAATAAAAATAATTCATGATGTGTTTTCAAAATTTATTTGGAATCTGTCTCCTGTCTTCCCATAGAAATCTTTCAGCGTTGTTTTGCATTTAAATGTTTAAAAATGTTTCAAACTCCCAACAGAAAAAGTTTGCAAACTATTCTTAAAAGATTTTTGAATTTGTACCTTACAGTAGGAAATAGCACTCCTTTGTTCAGCCTTATAATTTGCTATCTTATATTAACTCCTTTCATCTTTGGAAGTCCAAACAGAGCTTTTCTCCTAGAATCAAATGATAGTTTACATAATAAAAGTCATGCACGATTCAAATCTTTAATACAAACACAGTCCAAATAATAGACTGCTGCTGCCTACACCAGTGTTCATACTACCCACACTCACATTTCTTTCTTTATCCGAGCTTTTCATTTGCTCAACTTGAATTCCCTGTTTAGCGCTTCAGATAAATGGATCATGTGTGGGTTTTTAATGACCATGTTACATGCTCTGCTGTGCCGTAAATGCCTTCAGTTCTTCTGTTCTGAATATGCAAAATACAATGACTCATTTGCAGATAGTTTGAACATCACCTTCTTAGGGGACTAAAGCCACTGAATGGTTGGTGACCAGCTACAGCAGCTTCTCCATATTTCAGCATGCTTTTTCTTCAAAAGAAGCTGTCAATATTGCTATACATTCCTTCAACAATTTTTATTTGGAGAACATTTATGCAAATTGCCTACTCTAAAGGGCTTGTCAAATAGCTCAGGGGATTAAAGCACCTGCAACAAGGTGCAGGGGCCTGGGTTGGATCTCTGGGCCTGCCATACTGTCCCTGCCCCCTGGGGCACACTGAGACAGCAATTGAGACTAGGTGTGATGGTGCATGTCTGTAATCCCCACTCTTGGAAGGCTGTAAAGAGGTGGATTACTAGGAGTCCAATCTAGTAGTGAGACCCTGAACACCTTGTAGACCCTTCTTTAAAATTAAAAAAAAAAAGAAGTCTACTCTTTTCTGTGTGTGTGTGTGTGTGTGTGTGTGTGTGTGTGTGTGTGTGTGTTTTCCCCTTGGGGTGTTTGCAACCAAGTCTTTCTGTTCTTTCCTTGTCAGAGTCTGAGTCCTATCTCAATTTCTAGTATTTTCCCAGTATAGAAGAAACAGAACTATGTATTTGTGTGTTTGTCAAGTTTAACACCATTTGTCTCTTCTGAACACAGAAAGACTATGTTTTCCATGACTTGCCCTATGACCATGATCTCAGAGCTAGTCCTGGCCAACAAATTCTATGAAGGTAATAGGTGTTGATATAATCTGAAGTATGGACCAACAGCAAATGACACACTTCAAATGACAAAGTTGAAAAAAACAATGAAATCCTTTTGTTGGACACATGTCATAAACAAAAAATAGTATTTCCTGTATGCAACTGCTGAAATACTGGGGTTGTCAGCCCATCAGAGCTCAACTTATGGTGACTAATGCATATGATAGCCACAGCAAGCCCACCAAGTCACAAATGTCAGTGCTTCACATTTCATGTTTTATAAATACATTCCATAAATAATTCTATTTAACTGTCTCCCTGTGTTGAGGCAATTCCAAGGGCTGAACATGCCTCATAGTTTCATCTACTGCTTGCAAACTGTGTTAAAATTCATAGTCCTTCTTAGCTGGAGAAAATCAGAGCCTACAGGAGTAGGAGGAGTGCTTGGGAGATAGCTTAGTGGTATAAGTGCCTGCCTGGCACGCTCAAGGTCCCAAGTTCAGATCACTTATACCACCTGTTATGTCAGCCCTGGAACCTGGGGCCCACCACACAGACCCCGAAACCAGGCCTGCTGGCACACACCTATAATCCCAGCACTGGGGAGGCTGAGACAGTAGGATCACTATGAGGCTGAACTGTTCAGCAAAACCCTGTGTCAAAAAACAAAATAAATAAATAAAAATCAAAACAGAGCAAACAAAAAGAGTAAAGAGGAATAGAAGGGAAATAAAAAGAATGGTTTTTAAGTATTTTGTTAATCAGAATCATTAGAGAAATTTACTTAAAATAAGATTGGCCACAACTTAAGGACACTTATTTAATTTATCTTGGACAGGATCAAGAACTTTCCATCTTGTACAATGGTTCTTATAACAACAAAATAGACCTGAGGATCAATGGAATAGATTAGAGGACACAGAAGCCTCTAAGAACAAACTCAGCCCCCTTATCTTTGACGATGGGCCCAAACACACTTATTGGAAAAAAGATAGCCTCTTTAACAAATCATGCTGGAAAAACTGGCTCCCAACATGCCCAAAACTAAAACTTGACCCAGGTCTATGGGTCAAAAGGGGTTAAAAATCTAAACATTAAAATAGAAACACCAAGTCTCCTGGAAGAGAAAGGAGGAGGAACTCTTGAAGACATAGGAGTAGGCCTATGAGGTCATGAATAAAAGTCAAATTGCACCAGTAATAGTTGACAGAGTTAACAACTGGGACTTACTCTTATTGAGAAATTTTTTCACATCAAAAAACATTACCAACAAAGTGAAAAGACAACCCACGAATTTGGTACTTGTGTATGACTTGAGGAATTTACTTTATAAAGTCATGGACAGGACCCTAGTGGAGGCTTTCTTTCCTTACAACCTGAACAATTATATAGGAATTATGGAAAAGGTTTGTAAAGTTCTTGTAAGTAGCAGATTTTCAAGTTTGACCCATGGAATATCATATTTGAAAGCTGAAAAACTGTAGATTTACAGAAAATGCCTAGCACCTGGCGCCACAGCCCTTTTGGCGAACAGATCCTGTCTGAGCTCCTCACTGTGCAAGGTCCTCCAGTGGTTCCTGGATGCACAGAAGTGTGAAGCCACTGCCTTCGGGGTGGTCTGCCCTGCACGTCTCTCAATGATTAGCTCACTTTATTACCCGTACCCTTTTCTGAACTGGAGCATTAGTTTTCCAACCACTTCAAATCTTCAATCTGGAAGTGAATACATTATTACTAGTGTTTCCATAGTTATTTTGACTAGTTATCCATGAGATCATTTTAGAACTTACAGTGTCACCCACAGCTGCTGAAAGATTAAATTTGTTTTGAAGATAACTATTGAATATATTTACATGTTCATTAAAAATGCAGAATGTTGTATTTAGAGGTAAAACTTAAAGTAGAATTGTAGAGATCAGAAGACACCAACAGTGACTGCTTTTTAAAATTAAATTATGTAAAGAGGCAAGCACAGAGACTGGGGTTTGATCTCTGGCATAACATGCTGTGTGGGTCCTGCACCTGGGCATGCTGAGCAGGCCTCGGAGTCTGGGTGTGGTGGCACACACCTCTGATCCCAGCCTTGGGGAGGCTGAAAATGAGGATTACTAGGAGTCTGAACTGAATAGTGACACCCTATATCAAACACATTAAATAAATAAGTAAATAAATAAAATATGTAAAGAGGATACTATCTAAAATGATGCTGTAACAAGTCAGATACACACCACTGTGTCCAGTTACCTTAAGTGGATTTTTATTTGCCATAGTATGGTTCTGGAGAAACAGTTCCATCCAGATGGCTTTGTGCTCATAATGCTACCCTTTGTTTCCTTCAGGGTTGGCACTGGGCTACAGGTTAGGAGCTTGGATTAGACCCCCAAGGTCTGAAGGTTTTTAGAAAGTTACTCACATTAGAGAATACAGACCTGTTCTGAACTGATTTAGGGTTTTTTTTTATAAAAGTAAAAAAAAATAAAAGAAGTGAGGTCCTGAGTACAATCCCTGGTAGCTAAAAACAAAAGTAAAACTAAAATAAATAAAGGATTACTTTGTGTGAAATAAATTTTTAAATGTCATGTAATGCTCACCATGCCCAATGAGGTTGATATTCTTATCTCCATTCTAACTAGCAGCAGATTGAAGTTCAGAAAGACCATAACAGAGAAGAAGGCTCCTACAGACTTCAAAGTCATATCCCTTTTTCTTTTTTAACGGAACTAGGTATTGAAATCAGACCTTTGTGTTTACCAGGGAAGAACTTATTCCATCTCCCCAGCCCTCAATATTTATTAATGATATATATATTTAACCTCATAACTATGTCCTTTGCATTATGCACACTCTGCTTATAAGAAAAAAATTCTCCATTACTCTCTTTTGTCTCATTGAAATATATGCTGTTGAACATGACATTCAACTGCAGCATGGTGGGTCAAGAATAATAACAGAACTTCTGAGGCTTTCCCCATAAAGTAGAAACGTAACCCCGTTGCATTCTGACCCCTGAGTAACTAATGCCCAAAACTGGGCCTTTGTGCTGCTTACACTGTGTTTATATTGTCAAAGGAAATTGATACTCATCAGAAGTTAGCCTGGAGAGCACACAAATTACACAGCTATTCCTAAGAGTTCAATGTTACATTTCATCCTGTCTGCCATTAGTTCTTTCATTTATTTTTAGGCACTCAGAAAAGAATTTATAAATGACAAAAGTAATAGGTCAGTTTTTCCAAAGATATTTTGTAGTTTGAGATACTATGTTAATAAGAAATAAAACTAACTATAGATAGGGCCCCTGTCCCTCCGGTATACTTTGCAGCCACTTACATTACTCATCATTAGTGGACTGGGGGAGAAGCTGCTACCCATCTGCCAAGACCTCTGGACACACATCAAACACAGATGACTGTCTTCAAGCAGGCATGAAATTTAGAACAAGGCCTTTTCTGGTTAATAGCTAGTTAAGATTTCTTGTAATTTTCTAATGATAATTCCATGGTGAGTAACATTTACTCTGCAGGACCTTTATCTCCTCCCATTCAGAGACCTTCAGTTTCTCACTCCAGTGAAAGGATCTGATATTCACTGTGCTATGACCACTCGGAGCCAGGATTAATGCACTGGAGGCGATTGGTCATGTCTGGCACATTCTCTATAGAATATAGAGGGCATACTAATTTTTAGCCTTTTGTCTTGTGGCATAGGGACAGGTCAGATCAGCTCTATTGTGAAGGCCCAGATGCCTTCTTTTATGGAAGGAACAGTATCCCCCATTCAGTGGGAAGAACAGAGGCCCCGTGTGTTTGCAGGGCCACCTCTGTTCTCCAGTTCCAGTACTGACCATGGCATTTGATCCTCCATTACAATGTATGGTCTTTGGCTGAATCCTTTAGTTCTGCAATTACCAGGGGAGCCTCAGGCTGCATCTGTTCCACAGATGTGTTCTCCTTGGCTCTTGATTTCAGTTTTCAAAATAAATCTAAGCCAGCCTGTAACTGAGAGCACACATACCAATCTGCATCTCAGGTTTTCTACAAAAAACTAGAACATCTGGCAACATAGGAGGATAAATCAATGTCAGCAAACAAATGGAGCCGAGTAAAAGCTGTCCCTATTGTAAGAAATATGTACTCTACAGTCACCTAAGGGTCCATTGATCCCTTATTGCATCCTAGACTTGAAAATCAAATATCACGTGTTCTTTATTTTTATGGGAAAATGTTTGCAGAAAGGAAATTCTTGTTTGTACTGGTTTTCACCTATCTTGACACAGTATTAAGAAGAGACCAGAAGTATTAAGCTTATATCTAGTACCTTCTTTTGCTTCTCTTTCTTTCTTTTTTTGTTCCCTTTTGATCCTTCTTGGAAGTTGCATTTAATATCCCTCCTCAGAATTCTAAATGAGCAGAAGTGACCTAGACACCAGATTCTACCCTGAGTCCCTTACAATAATAAAGCTTCCAGCTGATTGCTCTGGAAAAAAAAATGAGATTACTACATGAACTTCATTTCACTTAAAATATTTCTTCACTGTCTTTGGATTCTTTCCTAGACTTGTTGTAATATACCTCAGGGAGAAACTAAAGGGGCATCTTTGCTTTCTTTCCTGGTCCCTAAACCAAATCTCAGTTTCCTGAACTGGAGTGTTTTTCACATTTGAACAGTAAAGCCAGAAAAAGTAGAATGGAAGGGAGTTAAAAATTTGTTAGTACAAATGAAGTGACATAAAAATAGAACTTTATTGATGCTAACAATGTGTGAAGGCTGGGAGCACACTAGCTTACAGTGAGATGGAGAACATTACACATCATCCCTAGGTTCCATGTTTGGAGGGAAGTGGGCTGTAGGGTTTCTCTGCTGAGCTTTGTTCTACAGCTTCCCCCGGAACCAACTCTTCCCACGACACTCCTGCGCTATATAAGCTCCCCATCAGCCTCACAGCCCCAGCGCAGCACACCGCCTCAGCCTCACATGAGATCAGCCCACACACTCAAAGGAGACGCACTTAAATCATTGGTTCAATTTTAAACCGCCAGGCAAGAGAGAGGATCAGACTTTAGGCAACGTTCACATACTGACCTTCTAGGGCCCAAGAAGAGTGTGCTCTTCTGAGGCCAATAGAGGCAATAACTCTGGATTCGGGTTCTTCTGGTCTTTTGACTCCTAGAAATAAATAGTTTTTAAAGATCAATAAAAGGGACACAGATCTGATTGTCCATTAGATGATAAAAATGTCAATTATTCCCAAAGGTTCACAAGGGAAAGAGGGGTTAATAGGGACAGACAGCAAACCACCCACCACACAGTAACTAGAGGATATAAAAGTCATTGTTATTAGATAAATCTGTGAAATGGTGAAGTGCAAGAGCAGAGATTTGGGGCACAGGGGGCCCCAATCTGGTGCCATTTTGTATCCACTGAGCTTCTGGCTCTCGGGGAGCAGGCTTACAGAGGTGAGTCTCCCACTGTGGCTGGCTGTGGGTCTCTGCCCGGCTCTTGCTCCTCAGCTGACCCTCGCCTTCGCAGTAGGTCACACAGCAGCGGCAGGCTGCAGAGGGCTTCCCTCGGTGTTTGGACATCGTGCCCCCCGAGGCCGCAGGGGCTCCACAAGGCCTTTCTGAGCTCTGCAGTTCTGGAACCTCTTTTAAACGACTTCTCCTCCTCTGAACGTGATCCAGACTGATGTCAGACTGAGAGGAGCAGCTTTCGTTCCAGCCAGAGCTGGCACTCAGACTTCTCAGGGGAAGAGCCAAGCGCAAGGCCTTCCAGAATTTGGAGCCAGAATGTTTGGACTTCTCTCCTTTCCAGCTCACGAAGGACACAGACTCTTTCAGCTGCAGGATTCCAGGGTGTGGGCGCTCCAGGGGACGATACTCAACCACGATGAGTTTGGTGGCGATGGAGTTCTGACACATGACCCCCAGTTTGAACTCCAGCATGCTGATGCTCTTTTCGGTCACGTAGTCTGGGCTCAGGACGACAATCATTCTCCGGCTCCTCTGAATGAAATCAAAAACTGCTTCCACTGTATCTACAGGAAAATGAGAAAACAGCATAATGTCGAGTGGAAACTTCTTTACAGCCCAGGTCAGCACTGCGGAGCCTAAGGAAAGGCAAGGAAGAATTGTGTGAGAATATAAGATCTGAGTGCTATACAACCCACATCAGGAAATAGGGCTGGAGACATAGCTCAGCAGCACAGCACCAGCCTGGAAATCACAAGGCCCTGAGTTCAATTCCCAGTATTAAAAAAAAAAGTCATCTCACTGACGTCAGCCTTTCTCATAGCTGGGCTAATTTAGAGGAGCAGGGGTTGCAGGCCCATCTTTGTCCCCTGAAAAACCTTACAGCAATTCACTTCTTGAACAAAGGCTTCCTTTAATCTCAAAAGTCAAGTAATAAGTACAACTAGTACATAAATCAGTCGACTCGAAAGCCAGCTACTTCTGCCTTGTTTTGAAATCTTCATTTCTGTGTTACCTGATGTCTTATATCTGACTCTGTGTTTGTAGTATTTGACAACAGTTGTGAGGGTTTTATGCTTTCTCCTTACCAATAAAGTACATATGTTAGAACTTTTCACTTATTCCATCCACAATGTAATTTAAATTCTCCTCCCAACTGTTATAATATTCTTCAGAGGATATTTTGGCCACATATGTGTTTTCTAAGAGTATTTTAACAGCAATAGCACTGACACTGTTGATCAGCAAAGTACAGTGGGAATTACTGCTTGTTGAGTTATCTATTTCCTTTGACATTTAACTTTGGGATGTAACACTGATCTTGTTCAAAATAAAATTTATCTCTTCCTTTCTCCTCCCCTCCCTCCCTCCCTCCCTCCCTCCCTCCCTCCCTCCTTCCTTCCTTCCTTCCTTCCTTCCTTCCTTCCTTCCTTCCTTCCTTCCTTCCTTCCCTCTTCATTCTTTCATGTGTAGGTATGAGTGTTTAAAGTGTATACTACATAATTAGCTAGAAATCAAACACAAAGAATGACAAAGGGAATGAACCAATGAGACATAAGAACTCAGACGATGTTGTTATCTGAAGGTCTTTCACATATATGATCATCACCCACGATAGCCCTAAAACCGGCTCTATAGAAGAGCTTCAGTTGTACTTACACAATGATGCTTTCACCTTAGGAAGACAATGTGGAGGTTTGCAGTGACTTTGGTCACTATGGACTGGAGAGAGGAGGAGCTATGAACCTTCCCAATTTAGTTGTTTCCCATCGGAGAATTTAACATGAATTTGAAATTGGAAAAGATGTCAGTTTTCAAGAACGATTGACTGGCTTAACAAGAATGCAAAGGTATGTTAGAGCATTTTCATTTTGAAATTGCAAGGTAAATTTAAATTTTGACTTCAAAATCAGCGTGCGTGTATGTGTGTGTGTGTGTGTGTGTGTGTGTGTGTGTGTGTGCTGTCATCTTCACATTCATGTGTGTGTTCTGGTCATAAGCCCCCCTGGCCTGCTCACAATTTTATGAAGCTGCATTTGTAATGAAATAGAGACTGTAAGAATGGAAACTTTTGTTTCTCCTGGCTTATAAATGCAAAACAAGACAACATGGCCAGGCCTTAACACAGCGATTTTATATAAATTTCATGAATGTGTGCTGGGGGGCAGGGTATGTCTGCTCTTTTGCCTCAAAGTGCAGAACTCAGTTTAGCAACATGTATACTCTTTTCAATAGGGATACCATGGTTGAAAATAAAATACTTTCATAGAACTAAAAATATTGCCTTTAGAGCTTGTTGCTGTTTAAAAATTGGTAAGGTTTCCAGAGAGCTGAGGATTTACATTTGAAGGAAGACAGCATTAAACGCTGACATGAGTGGAAGAATTCCAAACAGAGGAGAATGAAAGAGAAGACGCTTCTCACAGGCGGCTTCAAACAGGCCTAGGGCTCCTCAGTTGGTACTTTCAAGGAAGCTGCTGCCTTTATGGCAGGCAGATTTTTAACATAACTTTCATGTTGTCAAAATTTCCTATTTGAAGTTGGAACTGATTAGCATCTCTCTCTTTTTTTTTTTTTTTTTTTTTTAAAAAAAAACCTTTTATTGGACACAGGGACTCACTATCCAGTTCAGGCTCGGAGTGATCCCCCTATCTCAGCCTCGCCACCACTAGGATTACAGGTGAGCTCCACTATACTCAGTTTTGGGGCCAGCACAGCATGCAGAACCGAGGGTTGAACCCAGGTCCTTGCGCTTGCCAGGCAGGTGTTTGCACCACCTAGCTAGCTCCCCAACCCCATTACAATTTCTTAACACTACATAGTACTTGGAGAGAGAGTTATGTTAGATTTATTGTTTATTCTGTTTATCTCAAAACAATGTGGTTCAACTGCAGTAAGGTGACTGATTTTCTTTTGTACTACTAATTTGGTTTAGAAGTCATAGTAGTGGCACAGGCTCTGAAATACTGGGGGACCCTTTCTTCTTTAAAAGTCATAATCTTCCTGGAATTCACATAGAGTAAGTTATAGCAATCAGGGCTAGGGAGATAGCTCCACCTTCTAAGGCCTGCCTGGCAAGCACAAGGAGCCAGGTTGGATCCCTAGTACCACATGCTGTGCTGACCACACTCCAGGTGTGGTGGCACAAGCCTATAATTTCAGCACTGGGGAGGCTGAGACAGGAGGATCACTATGGGTCTGAGCTACGCAGCAAGACCCTGTACCAAATAAATAAATAAATGAATGAATAAATAAATAAACAAATGTAGGTTATGGCTGTAATTTTACTCTTTGTCTGGGATACTGGTGGAAGAAAGAATAGCAAGTCTCTCTCTCACTCTATCTCTCTGTCTTCCTTTCTTTATTTCCTCTATCCTTTAAAACTTGAAGTGAACACTTCCACTTCTAATCTGGAAGATAGATCTCAATTAAAATCTCAGTTTCTGTATTATCTGTGTTTTAATTTTAATACCTTTCAATCTGAGTTCAGTCATCTCTGAAATGCATTTGATAATAGACTTCTAGGGCTGTGAAATAAATTGTATATCTAGGGCTGGTCAAATAGCTCAGCAGATTAAAGCACCTTAAGCAAGTCCAGGGGCCAAGGGTTCCATCCCTGTGCCTGCTGTGCCTGCCATGCCTGCCCTGCTCCTGGGGCTGAGAGGGCAATCGACAGTGGGCATGTTGGTGTGTGCCTGTAATCCCATTACTTGGGGGGTTGTAAATAGAATCACTAGGAGTCCAATCTAATAGTGAAACACTGAACACCCTGTAGAACCTTCCCTAAAATACAGAAAAAAAACCCCAAACAAATTGGATATCTATATGTAAATGTGTAGCATGCAGCTACACAATTTATGAATAATTTGGCTGCATTATTATTGCTAAATGTCTAGTGAGCAACATTTTAAAAAACATGAATGTTTATTTCATTTGTATCAACTCCTGATACTAACTTTAGATCATCCCTTTATATGAATTAATGAGAAAAATAGGAATTTAAAATTCTGTATATTTAGTCTAAAATGGATGCAGATAAAAAGAATGGATGCAACTGTGTCCTATCTATTTGGGAAAGTTTCACTTGTTGGGTAGAAATAGAAAAACAAGACAATCTAGTTGTTAAATGTGTCTCTCCTATAATACTGTGAAACACTGAGTGGCACCAGTAAATGGTTGAAGAAAATACCTTAAGATCTTTAACAAAGTCAGTAATAGCTTGGCATACCATGGTAACAAGATATTGACCCTGAATCTTCCGAATAGTCCACACTCTGTGACTCGCATTTTGAGGGTTGAAAGCGCCTTAACACTTAGCTAACACTCTACTTCTCCAAATGCAAAAACTCATAAACGCAACCAAATGAGTCCATCAGCCCTCTGGCTGTGTGTCTCCTGTGGGAGGAGAGGCAGCACACCTGAGGGCAGTGGACTCTGCCCCTGTTCAGGGGGAAAAACCTTACAGTTGTTTCTTCACTGAACGGAAAACAGCCTCTTTGTAACCTGGACTGATGGATTCTAAGTCGAACCTTCGGGAAAGGAGTAGCAAGAGGAAGAACTTCAGGAGGAAACATTTAACTCAGCTGACCAATGCAGAGGGTGTTATAGGGACTCAACAAATATTCTTTGAATAAATGGATTAAACAGAAAGTTTTCTAAAAGCAAGGAGTCAACCTTGCCTTTAATGGTTTGATATTATTAACCCTAAAGAAAATGCTTTCCTAATATTTTTCAATGACTTATTTATTTCTATGTCTCCCCACTTCCACAGTTGCTTCTACACACTCCCATGCGCACACACACACACACACACACACACACATACACACACACACAATATTGTAGAATGCTCATTTTTTGTTAATATGTAAAAAAAATATTTTTGATAAGAATTTGCTCCTTTTCTCAGACTTCTCTATGAACTATTGTAACTTATTTGATTTGCTTTTATAGGTACCAGCATCTATTTTTTATTCTCATTTTTATGCTCAAACATGAAAATAAAGACATAAACACATGCACAAAATAAAATTCAAAGCTGAAAATAAATGGTTTATTTTAAAAATATGTAAATTTACACATCAAATGAAAAAACAGAAAAATACAAAATTCATGAACAAAATTAAAAACCCTAAAATATTAAAACTGTCAAATGAAAGTGGGTAAATAACAAATGGAGTAGTCATGTGTCTCAATACAGTGGAATGCTTTTTTATTAGAACACTAGGAAATCACCTAAGTTACAGTACAAAAGAGAATGAAATAAGATGTGATTGCATGATTAGACACTGTGTGGCATGCTTCTGTGTTATCCTGGGTGCAGAAGTTCCATATAGCATAGATCTGAAGCCATTAGTTTTTGTTTTCAATTAAGAAACATGATGTGATTGTGACCTATAAATTATAAATATGTGTCCCTATCTCCCTCAAATAATCTGTAGTGGGCATCTTTTGAAACATGAAAGACAAAAAACCCAAAAACTTGAAATTAAATCCTTTTAGGGTAAGACATTATTGCTTAGAGTTGACATGCTCTATTTTATAGCATGTGAGAAAGCTTAGTACCAAACACAGTAATATAAATAGAAAAAAAATCAAGTAATTTCTAGAAGGACCAAATAGGATTTGGGATAAATATGGAATGGAAAAGTGCAAAAGGAGTGCAGCATCACTGAAGAGTAACCCCCCGAGTGATGGGACGATCCCTTGTTCACCTAAAGCTCATGCAGAACAAAACCACGAATGGTGTGGAAAGCTCATCTGGAGTCAGCCCTCCTCTGGCACTGTGACTGGAGTTAGTAGGGGGAGTAGCAGGGATTTGTAATAAAGAAAAGTATTAAAAAACTAAATATAATGGTCCAAAGAAGGACTTCCTATGTGTGTGTGTGTGTGTATATATATATATATATATATATATTTTTTTTTTTTTTTTTTTTTTTTTTTTTTTTTTTTTGGTCAAGATTTTACAGGGGAAACCTCTTTTCATCTTAAAATCATCAAAAACTCATATAGAGAAATGGTCGATTATAGACTGTAGCACTGTTGGACAACAAAACATAGAGGATGACTTTAGCGTTGCTTATTAGTATATATACTAAGATAAGGGCTTTCCTTAACTTATGGATTATTGTGTTTCCTAAGATATTCAAAAGCAATTACAGGTGTATTTATTGTCCTGTATTATTCAACAGTCCCCATAACTGAGCACTAAGATCAATTTAGCTTAGTTTCTCAATGTATTGAGAAATACAATTTCTGGGAATTGTATTTCTGTTGGGAATATTATAAAAAGTCAACTGATACCTGATGCCTGGCTAGTGTTTAGCAGGGACTGTGCATACTAAATGCATTGCTGATTGCACTGCGACCCATAGCAACCGTAAGCAGTAGTAAGTTATTCTCCTAATCAAAAGAAGGTAGGGATGAGTGGCTAATACCCCTCTGTGAGCTGTAAATTCACAACTATTAATGAACTGAAAACACCAACACAAACACATAATAGTACAAACACAATCTAAAACCTGCACAAAAGTTCTACTGGCTTATAATACTGTTCCAAGGTGCAGAGGCAGAAACACACATGCATTCCTACCAATTGTGGATATTTGTATCCATGCGCACACATAATGAATTTTATCAGCATGAATATGTATGTGTACTGTACATGTACCGTAGATGGTCGCTATTCTGTAAACTCTGTGCTCAGGTCTGACTTTCGCAAATCTGACATACAGTAAAACTGTACTTAAAAGCAAGTTTAAGTGACAGTAACATAACAGGTAGACTTACTTGGACTAAAACATGACTTGTACGAGTGATTAAATAATGGGAAGGACAATTAATTATTTTAGAATATTAATGCTAAGAGCACCTCTCAAGGCCACTAAAATTTGTAAGAAGGAGGCACAAATGATGAGAAATCACTTTCTAATTTTCACATTAGCAACGCTAGGATTAAAAACGACAGACTGCCAAACACCCTCTTCTGTGCTCTTTTTCTAAGTCCAAAATGCCCTACCAGCATTTTGCTGTTTTCTTCCTTTCCATTAGCACCATTAGGGGTTTCCTCTCCAACTGCAGCAAGGGTGGAGCCACCTGGTCTTTTGTGCTTTGATTTTTACCTGCACACTCTGAATGATTAATAGTACAACTTAGGAGTTAGACGCATGAATATAGTTTACTCTGTAGATAAGTTGGAGTTGACTACACTAAAACAAAAATTAGGATCCAGTTTTTCACGTTTACAAACATGATAGTAAGTACCTGAGATGAGGGAAAATGTGGAATGACAAAAGTTCTAGTATGTTCTTAAACCAGTCCTAAGGAACATCTTTAGTTACGCTGATTCCTATGGTCCTAAGTGGGTGGAACCTTACAGTAGTGGTGTGTTCTATAGTCAAATGAGCAATCTTTCCCTCAGCTAAAATGAATTTGTGCCCTGATTATATTTTGAATTTTTAATGGATAAGTCAAAAAAGTAAAAGAAAAACCTGTATTCTTAATCTCATAATACTCTTGACAACAGTTAATGTATCTTCAAAGGATGTTTAAATCTACAGGCAAGGTTGTTCTATAATGTTAAATGAGAGAGAGAGGGAGAAAAGGAAGGGGGAGGGTAAGGGAAAGGGAGAAAGAGGGGGAGGGGGAATGCACATCAACCAAGTCTTGGCCTGCAAAAAACCTGTAATGACATCAGATACTGGTGACAAACTGTTGACATTTTCTAAACCTCTGTAGTGCCTGAAAGGCAGAACAATGAACCATACAGTCACCCTGAATTTATCCCCATGAGGAGGCTTAGACAGACTTTTTTTCTGCCTATTAAGCCAAGAACTGGCAGTGATGAAAGGGAACTCTTCCTTCCAGGAGTACCCTTTGTTCTTTTCACTCGGTTCATTTCCCTTTCATACATTTTTCAAGGATGAATAAGAAAGACCCTGCTTGTCACTGCTAGAGCGCTTGGGGCTTTTCTTCACTGGCATGGCCACCTGCAGCTGCTTCCAGAACCTGCCCTGTGGATGCTTGGATTTCTCCCCTTTCCATTTAATGACCGTGAGCACCGTCTTAGCCCTCTTCAGCTCTTTCACCTTCGTCTCCTTCACAGCTTTGTACTGTACTAAAATGACGTTGATGTTGCCCCGAGAGGCCATATTTTCTAGGCCAGCCTTGAACTCCAGGAGGGCTTGGGTTCCCTGGAGCACGTAGTTGGGGCTTAGCACAACCAGCAGGCGTCTGCTTTTCTGAATGAAGCTCAAGGTCTCATCTGTGACAACTGGGAAAAAAAACACCATGGGGATTAGTGTCGGCCATGAACTCGCCAAAACTCCCAGGCTCGAGGAGTAAATGTAGGGGACCTCAGATGACAGCCTGAGAAGTGAGGTAATTTTTCATTTACCAGTAACATTCTAAACAGCTATATCCTGCTGTCCACTAACAGTCATGCTGTCCAGTAACTGTCATTTTCCTAAGGGGAAATGGAAAGTGTACACAGGTATATCCTCTTCCCAAAAGAATTCCAAACAAGTACAAACTGTTGACTGCATCTTCTGAAGTATTGTTGGAGTACTAAAAGTTTCCTCAGACACTGTGGCATGTCATGGCCCTATCAAATGAATCTTGAAATTTTCCCGCCCTCACAAGCCATCCATGAGCAGACTCTCTAGTATGGAAAGGATTCATGAAGTTACATATTACAGAAGCAAAGTCATAAAGCTTTTTTTTCCCCAACACAGCATAAGTAAGGCAGAATTATAACCGTTGGCAAGTCCCTCTCTACATGAGGACATTTCCCAGATTCAGACTGATATCACTATGTCTTGGAATGTGAACTTCAAAACTTCTAGCTAATCAAATTTTTTCGACCACTGATACATTCCCAACTGTGGTGCTAGCTCTCTTTGCTTGAGATGCCTATGTGTTCCAAGATCTTTCTCCTGAAAGTCCCTTCACTGCTATAGAACCACGTGTTTCAGCAGCTGCCAGCTGATGTGTCTGCTTTTACTGACTGCTTTCACTAACCAGCAAATACTTTCCCAAAGTAATAAAAAAGTAGGAAAATGAAAATGCAGTATAATTTTATCCTGCTGTCAGGGCTCTGATTAATTCCCATCACTAAATTCTTCAGGCTAATCTCTCTTTACAGATGCTTAGCAAGGACTGTATAATCCTCTGCATGGGTTAGAGATACTGCCGACTCCAGGTGAGGGCTTTGTGATCCCCTATATCATGACTGGACGCTCCCCAGGCAGTCACTTTGATTCTTAATCTTCACAGGCACCAGAAGTTTGTAATTAAAATCTAGCATGTACAACATGGGAAGGAATCCAGGAACAAGACAATGTCTACTCCAAGCAGCTTCCCTGGAGGTTGACCCTGTGCTGTAAGCACAGAAAAAGACGAAGAGACAAAGTGGACTGAGTAAGAGGAGCAGGCAGAATCCAAAGTGATCCAAGTGCCTTCTTCTAAAAGCAAAAGAAATTATGCAGAGCTTGAGTTCCCCTTCTTGGAGATTCTCACCTAGTTATGCATTTTTTATCTGTCTTTAACACTTTACATAGTAAATAAGTAATTGTTGAAGGGGTGATGAAATTAATGAATAAGTGATGCAGTCAATTATGCATTAAAATGAGAGAATTTTATCCTTTGGCTGTATAATTAAGTCATCATTTCCTGCTGAGTTTAGATTGAAGGAGAAGCTTCCTATAGGACAAGCATGATGAACTTTGGATGACGGAAAGATCATGCAACTGATCCACTCAACTCCAATGAGAATGCAATTTTAAGTCTGTCTCAGCAATCCACATAAATCCACATGAGTTTTTCAAAACCACATAAACAAATGATTAATGTAAATAGGACTTTTGAAGCAGAAAACTTTAGCTTGTCATGCTTGGGATCTGAGACTCAACATATATTTCAGACGTGGGATGTTTAACAGAAGGTATATAAATGTTACTTATTTAAAAAAGACTCAAATCATTACATAGGGCTTCACTGATTGGACTTCTATTTATATTACCAGAAGACATATATTTTTGTATTAAAATATTCAGCAATATAAGCTTTTTTAAAAACCTAGTAGAGTACACTGGCCTTACACAACTTTCCACTATGTCTCTAATTAATAATTTGTAGAAAAGAGAATGCAAAACTAAAGGCAAGGTGAATGTGAGCAGCATTAGTCTGCCAGTAAACAAAGGAAAAGAAATGCACAAATGACAAAGGGAAATGTTCTAACAGTTGTCCGTAACATATTCTCTCCTGCAACTCAATTTTTATAAAACCAACTAAACTTCAGGTTGCAAAAAACTATTTTATAAGTTTAGTCTTTGTAAAAAAAGAAAATTCTAGGCAAATCAAAGTAGATCAACTAAATGTACAATTCTAAATGTGACCAAACAGAACTTTGAAGGTTGGGGTACGTGGTCAGCGGTCTAGCACACCTGCCCCGTTTCTCGTAAAGCACTCTTGAAAATTATAAGGGCAAATATTTTGGAACCATAAATCAGACTGAATATTATACATACTGTAATATGGTTTCAATTCTATAGAAATCTCTATTCCTTTAAAAACTGCATATTAGACAACTAAAGTTGCCAATACAAGCTATGAGTCTCATATGTGATCCAAAGTTAAAGGTCACCTTTGCCCTTCAGAGCAATGCCACTTGCACTCGGCTAACATATATACTTTAGGCTAGGGAGATGGCTCAGGAGAATAAGCACTTCCCTGGCAAGCACAAGAGCCTGAGTTCAATCCCTGGTTCTGCAAAAACCAAACCAAAACAAACAAAAACAAACAAAAAAACAAAACAAAAAGAAAGAAACAGTAAAAATTTTGGGCTGGGGAGATGGTTCAGTAGAATAGGTGCTTTTCTGGCAAGCACAAGGCTCTGAGTTCAATCCCTGGTTCCTCCAATAAATAATAAATAAATAAATAAACAAAATACCTACTTCCTCCAGGTAGACTGTCTCGATCAAAGATGCACAGCTTGTATCCAAACTCATTCTCCAAAACTCCACGAAGGGTCAGTAAAACAAATTCTTCTTCTTCAGCATTTCTTGCATAGGACACATAAATATCATACTCCTTTCCATCTACCAAAAAGAGCACAGATCCAGTATAAATTAGGAAAGTTTATTAATAGTATTTTTTTTCTTAACTCTAACTTCTGCATATTAGACAGCTTTCTTTTTTACAAGCATTAATTATATGACAAATTCCATGTGATTTTCCACTTGTAACAGTCTCCAGGCAAAACAGCTATGTGAACTTATATTTTATCTATATGTCTTTAAAATTATCCTGAAAGCATCCTTTGGCTTGGTAAAGCACACTTGTCAGTGTGTTATACAAGTGTGACTCTGAGATCTACACTTAAGCCCTGCACCATTTTGCCTTCTCATGGTCTTCTCCTGTGCTTTTCTTTCTGGCCACCATGAAGCTAAACCATCTTTTCCACAACATTCCCTTCTACCATGATGTTCCTGCCTTTGAGATAGTCAACCATGAAGTGAATCCTCTGAAACCAAGAGCCCAACTAAACCTCTTTTCTTTTAAGTTAGGGTTGTCAAGTATTTTGTACCAGTACCAGAAAAGCCGACTTACACAGTTTTCCTAATCTAATCTTATTTAGTTGAGTCTCTACTGAAGAAAGAATGAGATCTGGCCCACTCAACTGTGAATTAATAGAACACAGATGCAAAATATATGTGTGAGCATTTAATACCATGCAGAAAATTCCTACTCCCTGTCATAGTACATCATTCAAAAATACATTGGTATTATAAATGCAGTAAGACTTTTTGGCAGACTTTAAATTATATCTGAGAAGAACTATAATTAAAATATACTTCTATTCAATGGAATAATCTTTCCTCAAATTGTCTAACTATAGAAATCACAAGTCATTAGAAATAAAGATCATGTGCCTCCTCCAAAACCCTTCTGCCTTAGAATCCTTATGAGGTAGACCTAATCTCAGTTCAAATACTTGTTTCATATTTAAAGGCAACTTTTTTTCACTAGATATGTGCTTTGTAAACTAATGCACACATGAATAATTCAGGAATATGGTTAAAATAAAGATTCTGATTTAGAGGGGATCAGATCTGAAATTTTCTGTTATCCGATGATGCAGATATTTCTGGTTGAGGGGTCATTCTTCATATGGATAGTGTGAACTTGTACTATGCAATATGGGTACACGAAAAGCTGTCTACTGAACACCTGAACTAGAGCTAGTGTAGACTGTGGTGTACTGTAAGGATGCAACAAATAGATTTTAAATTTTAAATATTTCGATGTTAAAAGAAATGTAAAATGTCTTTTACCTTTCTAATACCAATTAGATGTTGAAATAGCACTACGACCATAAATAATTACCCTTACGTATTTCCTTTTACTTTTCCTGGTGTGGGCATTAGAAAAAGGTAAGTTTCATGCATGGTCTCTTAGTTATTTTTCTTTGTTTCTGGGACAAAATACCCAACATTCAAAGTTGAAGGATGAAAAGCTTATTTTGGCTCACACATGGTAGGGATTTCAATCCATGCCTGCCTGGCTCCAAGGCCGGGTGGCACAGTAGAGGGGCACTGTGAAGAATGCCTGGCCACGGCAGACAGAAGAGAGCATAGTCCTCTGGGCACCAAGCCACCAGTCATGTCCACAGTTCTTTCTGTCCTTTGAATCTTACCCAGGCTACTCATCCTTAAGACAGGTAGCACGCACACCACTAACCCTACTATCACACCTTGAATCAACCCCAGCATAATTTTTCAATCCCAGTAGTGTAAACCCTAGATCCAGCCACCTCTGAAAGGCCCCACTTAGGACCACATAAGGCATTGAGAGGACATCTAGACACAAGGGATAACAAATTTTCTAAGGACAACAGAAGAGATTTACAGGAAACATCTTTTCCTTACCTAGAATGGTTTCATCAGTTCCAAAGTGAGCCCGATAAAAGAGGACCATCTCCAGCCAGTAAACGTGGTACACAACAATAAGAATTACCACCAGCAGGACCGTAGCTCCAAAACCACATGCCAGTTCCACTGTGTATCTTGGTGCTACCAAAAGAATTCACAACAAAAACAACAGTAAAACCAAATTGATTTCCATTCGGTGACTGCACTCCATCATGCTGCAATAGCTGGAAAAGTCAAGTAGCTGAATCATACAACTGAACTCTGTGTGTGAACAAACATTTTTTTTTTTTTGGCAGAACCAGGGATTGAACTCAGGCCCTTGCACTTGCCAGGGAAGCACCTATTCCCCTGAGCCATTTCCCTGGCATTAGGGACTGCTTTTAAAAATCAGGTTGTATCATATTTATTTTCGTGTATGTGTCTAGTACTTGGCATGGAAGATTTTTAAACCATGGGATAACTTTTGTAGACTCTGACACAAAATTTAATGAGACTCAATATTGGGAAGGATTCAGAAGAGTATCTTATTCAATGCATTGTTTACTACATCTTTTCAAAACTATATTTGAATAGTGTCATTTTGTTGCCCATCTCTGGAGATAAAGTTCCAAGACTCTTTCCTAGAGAACCCCATCCTATTGGCAGAATTTTCATTCCTTAAGCAGCTGATTTGACTAAAGCTTTATTGAGCTTCCATTAATTTTAGTTTGCAGCGCGTCAGATGGCAGGAGTTTGATTTTTTAAAATTTGCATTTGGTCTTCAAAAATTGTATTTTCTCCGGGTAGAAACAGGTGATCTACCAAGTTTTAAGCATGCTTGGCTCTGGAAGGATTCCTGATGTCCATAGTTTTAGGATACACATTCCAAAGACTGACTTGCAAAATCTTGTTGTGCACATATTTCTACATAAAATGCCTTATTTTCAAATAAAAAATCAAATAAAATCTTAGCAGTTTTTTTTTTTTAAACTATCAGGAAAGAGTGAGGCAATTCTGATTTATCTAAAAACTTGTTTCTAACTCATTATCCCTGTAAGAAAGCCTGTTAGGGGCTGGGGACATGGCTCAGTAGAATAAGTGCCTCCGTGGCAAGTGCAAGGGTCTGAGTTCAATCCTCGGTTCTGCCAAAAAACAAAAAAAGGAAAAGAAAGGAAAGAAAGCTGGTTAGAAGCAAGTCAGGGGCCACTCTCAAATCTCGCTTACTTTTAGGTATTTTTTCTAAAACTTCAGGAATATTTAAGACCATTGCTCTGCCATGGTCTTAGGTAGAACAAGCCTTTCCTTTCTTTAGTCTTCAAGTTTATATTCAAATATCATTACTTTGTATGAGGTTTCATAGAATAAAACTGTTTAACTTAAGCTCTGCCAGTAGAAATTCCCATTCCTCTTGTTTACGATTTTATTATAGCATTTCTCTCACCTTGTAATCTGTCTTCAGGCTTGCTTTTGCAAGCGTGCACTCTTCTCTGGACTATACATTCACAGTCTTCCAAGGGGAGACTTCTTTTATTTCATGCTACCCCTAGAACTTGTAGTATTTCAAGTAACATTTCCAGATATAACCCTTTGTACTTCCAATATATTTAAAAGGAGCCTACTCTTACATTAGGTATCAGAAACTTCTGATTATTGTATTAGCTATGATGACCACATGTATGAGTTTGTAGAAGGAACACAGTACTTCCTGTATCTGAAGCTAGAGTAATTTTCATTAGCAATGAATTGACTTGCTGATTAGTTCTTGACACGGAACGATAGATAAGACAGAAATGGTGTCTATGCTTTGAAATTAACATTCTGAAGTAGGGAAGTGAGGAAATAAAGCCATAGATATGTTGATTTTACTTATTTATTTATTTTTTTGCGGAACCGGGGATTGAACTCAGACCCTTGCACTTGCCAGGGAAGCACATATTCCACTGAGTCATCTCCCCAGCCCTGATATGTTGATTTTAAATAGTCATGAATGTTAAAAATAAAGTGGTAGAGGTAACTGAGCGACCAGATTCACCCGGTGGATGAACCTTTGGTAGAGTGGCGTGAACATCTGGCACATTATAGATGTTAAGTGTTTGCTCAATCAAGACAAGAAGGGTCTTGCTCAAAGCTGGGACAGCAACTGAGACTCACTAAAGTGCAAGGTTCCTTTTACAGGATGTCCACAAGTTTAATTATTAAGCATATACTAGTGGGACAAAACATTTCTTTTAGAGCTATTATTTACTCTATGGAGAAAACACTGAACAGCCTAAAGTTGAGCCTGATCATATCTTTAAAAGAGCAAGGCAAGCTGCATGGTTGTCAATTCATTATCCAAGATGCAGGACATTAATCCTGTCCCCGGTATAGCCTGAGACTCACCAGCATAGAATTGTCATCAGGTAGTCTTGTATTCACTCATTGAGAAATGGTCCTTTAACACCAGGAAACTCCACCATATAATCCCAGGAGCAATACTAGTGTAGTTACTGAGAATTTACTAGGATCAATTTGGGCAGCTGGCATAAAAATTGTTGTGTCTCCAGAATTTCTGAGTATGTATTACACTAAGAGCATACTGAGATAATTTTGCTGCTATTTTCCTTATCTGCTCAGTTATTTGAGTTCTCTCTGGATGGACACTTTTTATCTATCTACACAAAATCAGGCAAGGGTTAGAGAAGGTCATGGGTTAGACTTAACTGAAATGGTCTTTTTCTAAATGTCAACAGACATCTTGCTTGATGGCTAAGAGATCAATTACCCTCATAAATTTCTCTGGGCCACATTCCTTTTACTTTTTCTTGTTTTCTTTCTTTTTTTAGTTCCTGTTTTATTCCCAAGGAAGCTTTTACATTCTGAGTCACAGTCAACACGTGTCAGACATAGGCTATATTTTGTGTAGCTTAATATCATGGACTCTCAAATGCTATTCAGGGCTGGCCATATAGCTCATTATGCATAAGTGCCTGCTTGGCAAGCACAAGATCCTAAATTCAGTCCCCTGTACTGTGGTCAAAATAACAAAAAATCAGAACAAAAACAAAAAACCACAAGCACTATTCAACTAACCTGAATCTTAAATCTCATACCAGTCTGAACTGAGTGCAGGAAGTGCTGTACAAGGCTTTCAGGCGAAGTAGTGCTAAGTTACAGGAAATAGTGACTCTTGGTCTCTATTTTCTGTCTGCCTCAACTAGAAAAAGAATACTCAGCATCATGGAGCAATAATTTTACCCACAGCCAATGGGTGACAGGTGACACAATTGACCAGAATGGATTCCTGCAGTCTTTCTCCCCGATTTCACTATTAATCTAACTGAGGTTGTAGGCAAGTGCCTGCTTTACTTACTGAGTTGGGCTTCCGCCCTTCCTTTTGCAGTTCTATTGTAAAATTTGCCTCCAAATTATAAATCTCTAGGCAATTATCCTGGGGCAAAACTTTTCAACACCTCACCTCTAATTTCTCTTCCACTTTGAGTTCTAGTTCTATGACTATCTACCTCTTTGGAAACTTTACTTATGCTTCTTGAATGCAGTAATTACAATCTTGCTTTCTGGAATATTGAGTTTTCTAGCCAAATGCCAGGTACTTAGACTTCAAGTGTTCCCTGTGTCTACTCATTGCTATTCCAGGGACTTCCTTACAATATTTGGAACTAAAATGATGATCATTTTTTTTGCTTAGACTGAAGGACCTTTGTTTAGCGGCCCTAGCACTACTGAGAGGCTGTCCCTTCGAAGCAGGACCAATCCAGCCCTGCAGAAGAGGGCATTTAGGCTACCCTCACACAGATACATGAGATCATGAAATAATGAGAAAACTATTATATAAGAAAATCACCTAACTGGAGGAATAATGAAATTTTACAATTGAAAAAGTGTGGATGTTCTATGAACAATGTGAAGAACAAATAGAAAATATCAAATAAATGTTTCAGTGGAAAAGCTGAAGTGAAAAAAAAAAAAAAAGAAAAATGAATTGCTTTTTTAAAAATGCATCTGGTACAGGATCTCGCTATGCAGCACGGACTCAGTGATCCTCCCGTTTTCAGCCTCTCCAGCGCTGGGATCCCAGGTGTGCGCCATCACGCCTGGATTTGGCTGCTTGATCAGCACGCAGGGAGGAGGGGGCGGGGCCGGCACCGCATGGGTAGCTGGGACTGAACCCCAGTCCCTCAGTTTGTCTAAGCAGGTGCTCAGTCCACTTGGCTATCTCAGTAGCCAAAAAATGAATTTTTGAAATAAAAAAGTTATACATTAGAAATTATAGGAGAAATTATTAAGAGACATCAGAAGCTACCAAAACAAAGCAAAAACACATGGATTTTAAAAATGAGAATGTCAGTACCTGAGAGAAACTACTGAGCTGTATACAATAAATACAATTTGTAGGGCTACAATAATCAGAGAAGCAGGACTATATATTTAAAGAAATAATGGCTGAAAAAATTGTCATGAAATGAAAAATATAAACTTGCAGAATAGGAAAGGCTAACAAAAAAGATACATATGAATACAAGCCTACTTAAGGATATGATAAGTGTTCAAAACCAGTGAAGAAGAAAACCTCCCAGATTTTTCCTATCAATGAGAAATGAGAAACACAAGAACAATAATAAGCAAAACAAAAAAACTGCCCAACTCACCTTATAAATCATATTACTCAGGAGAAAATAACATTTTGAAGAGCTAAATAAAAGCTAGGGATATAGACTAGCAGCATAAGCACCTTCTTTACAAGTTCAAGGTCCTGAGTTCAATCCCCAGAAAAAAAGAGAAAAAAAGTCAAACACACACACACACACACACACACACACACACACACACAGAACTAAGATAAAAAGATAAAGAGAAATATTTCAATCAAAAATTATACATCCAGTGAAAATATAAACAAAAACACCAGAATAGCATCATGAAAAAAAAAATCTCTAGTAAATTCTTTTGGAAACTATATATATCAATATGAAAGGAAAATTAAAATTTAATTCCTACTTCATATCAAGCAATAATAAAAAATCAGAGGTAGTTCATAGGCTTAAGCAAATAGTAAAACTTTCTGAATTTAAAATTTGAGCCTCACCTGATCAAAAGTGAGCACGTTTAAGTAACAGGAGTTCTAAGAAAGGAAGAAAAACCATGAGCAGAATGGGAAAAAAAGCTATAAAATGTGAGAGATAAAAACTAATATTAGATAATAAAGAACACCTGAACAAACAATGTGTCACAGATAAAATTAAAGAAGAAATTAAGACAGTTTCTGCAATTAGACAATACTGCCAGTACAGCAAACCCAAATTTACAATGAAATTAGTCCTAAGAGGGAAATTTAGAGTGGTTAATTCCTTTTTCAGAGAAACAGAGTGAGCGCAAATAAATAACCTAACGCTGAACCTTAAGCTTTGAGAAGTAGCAGAGGAAATCAAGCACAAAGCTCACACAAGGAGGAAGTTATAAAAAACATGACAGAAATGAATGCAATTGAGACTAAGAAAATAATCCAAAGAATTAACGAACCCAAGAGTTGGTTCTTTGGAAGATTAAATTAAATTGAGAAACCCTAAGCCATGCTTATCAGAAAAAGGAAACAAAAGACTCAAATCCATGCAGTTAAGAATGAAAAGGGTGAAATCACATCAGATCCTGCACAAATCCTGAAGGTCATCGTTTTAGATATTTCCCCTCCACCCCACCCCAAGATTCATGTGGTCATAAGCAGAGCTTTTTCAGAGGTTCCTGAATCTATAGTGTGTCACTGACTCACACTGCCATGCTAGGATTAAGGGTAGGAGCCTGTGATAATAGTCCACAGATTGGTTTCACAACTTCCCCCATCCTGGTAACCTGCATACAGTATAAGGAATAAAAAGTAGCTTGTCTTTCCCCCTTGCTTTCTTTGTTGCCTTCTGCCCACCATGAACTGTTCTCCTGTGCCAACCACCCCGCCTTGGGGCCAGCTGATTATGGACTAAAACCTCTGCAAACTGTGAGCAAAGCAAAACTTTCCTTCTTTGATTTTGGGTGTCAGATATTTTGTCTCAGCAATGAGAGTACAGTAAGTAAGACGATCTTCAATACTTACTCTGTGAACCTGGATTCTAATAAGATGGAAAACACAGAAGAAATGGACAGATTCTTAGATGCATATGAATTACCAAAGCTGAATCAGGAAGATGTAAAAAGTTCAAATAAACCAAGATCAGTTAATGAAACTGAAGATGTAATTAAAACCTTACCAACAAATAAAAGCCCTGGTTGTGATCAATATTGCTGAATAAGAGAAGACATAAGGCTGCTACTTCTCAAACTCTTTAATGAAATTGAAAGGAATCACTACTCCTGAGGTCATTTCTGGAAGCATGCATTACTCTGACACTAAAACCAGAGAAAGATCCAGCCAATAAAAGAACTATAGGCCAATCTCCCTAATGAACATAGATGCAAAATTCCTCAATAATATACCAGCAAACAAAATGCAGCAAATCTCAAGAGGATTATATACATCATGACCAAGTGGGATTCATCCCAGCAATACAGGGATGGCTCAACATACCCAAATCAATAAATGTAATATACCATATTAATAGAACCAAAGACAAAAAATGTGATTATCTCAATAGATAAAGAAAAATCCTTTGACAAAATCCAAAATCCACTCATAATTAAGCACCCTACAGAAAATTGGGTTAGATGGTTTGGATCCCAAACTGACAAAAGCCATCCATAACAAACCATAGCAAACATCATATTAAATAAACAAAAACTAAAGCCTCTCACTGCTAATCAGGGCTAACACAAGCTGCCACCACTCTTATTCGGTGTAGTTCTGGAAATATTAGCCAGAGCAAGTAGACAAGAAAAAGAAAAAAAGAATAAGGATAGGAAAGGAAGACGCTAAACTATCATTATTTGCAGGAGACATATTTTACCTAAAAGTCTGCTAAAATTCTATCAAAAGACCTCTAGAGTTTTATGACCAAATTCAGTAGTGTAGCTGGATACAAAGTCAACACTCAAAAATCAGTATCATTCGGTACACAAATAACAAAGTCAATGAGAGAAAAATTAGAGAAACAATACTTTTCAGTAGCATCCAAAACAATAAAATACTTTAGATACAGTTTAATGAAGGAAGTACAATATCTTTACTTTGAAAACTACAGTATTCTAAAAAGAGAATGAAGAGGCTATCAGAAAATAGATATTCCTTACTCTTGGGTAAGAAGAATCAATATTGTGAAAATGGTCAGATTTTTAAAACTATTGTACAGGTGAATTAATGAAATCTTTATCAAAATTCCCACAGCATATTTCACAGAACTAGAGAAAACAATCCTTAAATACATTTGAGACCAGAAAAGACCAAGAAGACTGAAAACAAGGGCAAGACAGGTGATATTACAATCCCTGACTTGAAATTATACTACAAAGCTTTTGTGATAGAAAAGAATAGTACAGTATTGTCAGAAAGAGATTCTAGAACGAGTAGAATGTATTAGAAGATGTAGAAAAACTCCAGTCACATTTAGCTACCTAAGTTTTGACAAAGGTGCTAAATACCTTCTTGGGAAAAATCAGCTTTCCAAATGCCAAAGACTAAAACTAGAGCACTATCTTTCATATGTACTAAACTAAAATTGAAATCAATCAAAAATCTAAATATTAGAGGGGCCAGCACAAGATCACTCAGTGGACTAAAGTGCCTGCTTAGGCAAGCGTAGGCAAGACCCCCAGCGAGGGCTGAGCCAGAGTCCAGACACGGTGGTGCACACCTGTAATCCCAGCACTGGGGAGGCTGGAAGCAGGAAGGTCACTGTGAGCCTGAGCTGTGCATTGAGACCCTGCAACAACCAAATACATTAAAAAAAAATCTAAATGTTAGAACAGAAACACTAAATCTAATATAAGATAGAATGGTTAGAACTGTTTAAGACATAGGTACAGGGAAGGACTTTATGAACAAAACCCTGATTGTGCAGGCAATGCCAAAAAGAATTAACAACCGGTGTCTCATCTTATTAGCAAGCTCAAGTACATTGACAAAACAGTATGAAGTAGAGACTTAACCGATGGAATGAAGAGAATCCACACGGGGAAAAGAATTGCTAACTGTTCCTCAGAAGAAAAACTAATCTCTGGAACATATAATCAGCACCCCAAATTTAAAGACTCAATCCAAAAATGGGCATCTGAAATGAATACAAACTTCACAGATGAAGATGTAGAAATGGCAAATAAAAAATAAGAAAAAATGCTAAATATCACTGGTTATTCATAAAATGCAAATAAAAATAACACTGAGAATTCATCATACTGTAGAAAAAAATGGCTATTATCAAGAAATCAACTGATAACAAGTGTCAGAGGAACTTTGGGGGAAAAAAGAACTTTTTCCACTGTTGGTGGGAGTGTAGAGTGGTGCAAATATTATGCATATCTGTGTGCATATTTCTCAAAAAATTATGACTAGAGGACCCATTTGACCCAGCTGTTCCTCTTCTTGCTGTCTTTCCAAAATAATTAAAACCATCCTAACTCAGTGACAAATGCACATCCATGTTTGTAATGGTACAGTTTATAATGCTAAGTCATAGAAATAGCATAATATATATATATATATATATATACTATTAGATTAATACTAACATATATATATGTATGTAATATATGTGTATATATGTATTAGTATGTAATATATATGTATACATATATATTAGTATTAACTTGCCATAAGAAGGATAAACTTGAGATATTTCTAGATAAATGAATTCACCTTGAGATCATACTTGTAGGTGAAGTAAACCAGCGATATATATTTAATACCATATTATTTCTCTGGTGTGAGAAAGTGACAGTGTAAACAAGGACCACAATGTATAATATTTAGAAATGGAAAGAAAACAGTCAAATGAGAAGAGGAACAGGGAGGGGGAGGGAGAAAAGAAGGAAGGGACAAAAAAAAAGAATAGAAGGAAAACATGGAAATAACACTTTGTAAATAAGGAAAGGAAGAGGGGTATAAGGGAAGGAAAGGGAACAGGAGAAAAACAATATCATGGACAGGAACAAAGTCCCTATGATGACTGTCATCACTGTACATAACTAAAACATTCCAGTAAAAAATAAATTTTATAAAAGGAGATCTTAAAGGGAGAGCACATCTAATATTGAGTGATGAAAATACTCAATCCATCTAGTGACACAATGGACAAGATATGTGGACAGTCACATTATAGAGAAGACACACGGAGGGCCAATATGCACGTGTAAAAGTGCTCATTGTTTCATGAACATAGAAATGATGACAGGCCCATAACAGGTACCTCACATGCTCGCCACGAGGGCTGAAACCAAAAGTGACTATGGCGAATGGTGAAGTCGTGCATCTGTTGGTGATGGTGCACAGTACAGCCACTTGGGGACTGAGCTAACAGCTTCTGCGTGACCAAGCTGATGTTTCATCACTAGCTCATTATGATCGCTGCTGCCTTCTGCCATGTGCCACTGTGCCCTGGAGCCAGCTGATTATGGACTGAAACCTCCAGAAACTGTGAGCTAAATAGAACTTTCCTTCCTTAATTCTGGGTGTTGGGTATTTTTGTCTCAGCAAGGAAGGAGAGAAGAGGAACCAACACATACTCAAATATTAATTTTAAGGAAGCTGAAATATGTAAATTAATTAAGCATAATGTATTACAGAAAATAGGCATTTCATAATTTAAGGGTCAGTTCATCAAAAAGATACTGAGTCTGAATTTTGTATATGGTTAATAACATTTCAAAGCACATGAAAGAAATACTGGCAGAAGTGAAAATAAGAAAAATCTTACATCATATGTAACTCTCTCTCTCTCTCTCTCCCAATATCAGTCTCTTGTTATTGAATGGTCGAGTACATTGACAAAACAATAAGAAGTAGAGATTTAACAACATTGACACTATTTGAATTAGATCACTTTGACAGAACACCACACTCACTGTCTGCAGAACATTGGTATCTTTCTCAAGTACATGTGGAATATTAACAATATGTAAGGACTTAAACAAAACTCTCAATATACTTAAAAACGATGAGCTTATATGGACTACGCCTTCAGTGACAACAGAATCTAATCAAAATTCAGAAATTAGAATTGAGTGTGTAGCCCCACAGAAAGTATTTCTGGTCTATTCTTTCACTGCTGTCTGAGGGTATTGGGCACTAGAGGAAGAGAACACACAGGGTGAACAAGCACCTTGGCCCCATATACAGTCAAACCAGAGCCAGAACCTGTCCTGTCTGAATCCCAGACCGTATTTCTCTTACTCGATCACAGTTTTAGTAGATGGTTTTGAAGTCAGAGAAGCTCTCTCCTTGATTTTATGACTACATCTATGTCTTAATTACCAAGACGTAATAGCATTATGCAGTAAAAGTTCACATTTTATCAAGAGTGAATATGAAGTTACACATACAATTAAAATAAAAATTTCATACCTCATTTAACGAAGAGATCAAGAAAATAACCACATTGGTATAAATTAAACAGCATATTTTGTAATGCTCATGGGTCAACAAGAAATGAAAAAGAAAAGTTGAAGGCAGCGTAACTCATGATAATAAAAATATACTTCTTTAATTTTTTTAAAGTAATCCTTTGAGAGAAATTCATAGCTATGAATACCTTACACTGGAAAAGAAGAATTGCTTAAACTCAATAATATTCGTTTTCACTTTATGATGGCAAAAGCAAATGAAATGCAAAGTAAGCAAGAAGAAAACAATAAGAGTAATGCTAATGAAGTACAATCTGTCTTAGGAACAAAACAATATAATCTCGGAGAAAGGTGAAATTGGGACTATAAATAATAAAAAACAGGAAATGAAAGCACCAATTACAAATATCAGGAATGACAGTGAAACCTCTATGAAAATTCTACAAGCATAACATGATAATAAGAAATGAGGTATCAAGAGAGGCATGCCAATATTGTGAATATGAGGTGAATTCATAAAACAATTCCTCGAAAGACTAATTCTCAAAACTGCCACAAGAACAGAGAACTGGAATGTCTTCTAAAGAAACTGAACTTAAAACTGGAAGTTTTCTTTTAAAGAGAACTCTAGGCCTAGAGAATTAATAGGTAATTTTCCAAAAATTGATCCAAAACTAATAATTATTTTACACATAGGTATTCAAAAGAGTGTGGTCATTATCCACTTCACATCTTGAGCAATTAACATGAGTCAAAGGCACTGTAAGAAGCCAGGACCTTTCATGAACACTGAGATGCACAAAAACCTTAACATGAGCACAAATCTTTAACAAAACATGACCAAAATGAGTCAAACAATGTATTTAAAAGATAAGACACACTGACATGGAGGTTTATTCCAAGAAGGTAAAACTGGATGAACTTTTCAAAACCAATCACTGCAAGTCATCATCACACTGACAGATTATAAAGAGAAAAAGCACTCCCATGAACCACTAAGTAGATGGAGATAAAAATGCAACAAAATTCAATGCTCTCATTGAAACACTGTTTTTCTCAAAACTAAAATCAGAAACTTAATTGACCCTGCAGATATAAGCTATTTTATAATGCGATATGGTATGAATGCTTGTCCTCAAGCTGGGGATATCACAAAGATGACTCACTTTGGTAACTTCTATTCGTCACTGCGTTGGAGGCCCCAAAGAAATAGAAATAAAATAATTGAAGGCATCATGCTAAAAAAAGGAAATTAAAATCCTTTTTTTTTAGGGGTAAGAAGATCGAGTGTGGAGAAAATCCTAGACAACCCAAGTCCTAAGCAAATGAAACAAAGAGTCCACCATTTAGACAGTCAGTCTACAAGGTCAAAAGATATAGATCAGTGCATAACAATCAAATAATGTTTCTTGAATGATTTATCTAGGAATCATAAAATACCATCAAAAACACAAAATGTTTCAGAATACATTTAATAGTCTGTATGCAAGGCTTGTACCCTCAAATCTAAGGAAAAAGGGAAAATAGGAAAAGCTATTGATTAAAAAATTAATAAAGACACAAATAAATGGAGAACTATATTATGTTCATGGACTGGAAAGCAATAGTTTTAAGATTTCAGTTCTCTTCAAATTGGTTTATATTTTAATAGAGCCGGAATCAAAGTCCTAGAATATGTGTCAATCAATTATCTATAAAAGTATGCATTTCCTGAAACAGTCAAATCAAATTAGGGGGGGGGGGAAGCAGGGAGTATGTAGTACGATTTCATGACTTTCTTGGAATCCAAGCTAATTTAAATAGAATGACCCTGTTAGCTGAAAGGATTCACAGAATACAGTGGGAAATGTAGAAAGAGACCTAATCTCAGGGTCTATTGAATTTTTGGACAAGTTCAACATACAAACAAAAAAAGGAATGATTTTTCAGTAGGGGTTTGAAACTACTGGCTACCTATTTGAGAAAAAAAACAAGGCAGAATTCTTTATATCTTACAGCATATAAGATATAAAATACGAATAAAAGTATAAATATTTTCAAATGGATCACAGAATAAACACGAATCTTTCAGAAGAA
>PVKA01019466.1:0-42030 GCA_004027165.1 Ctenomys sociabilis | reverse complement strand
TTTTTTATTTTTTATTTTTTTTTTTTTTGTCTTTTTTGAGACAGGGTCTCACTGTGCAGTTCAGGCTGGCCTTGAGCTCACTTTGTAGCTCAGGCTGGTCTCGAACTCACAACAATCCTCCTGCCTCAGCCTCCCTAGTGCTGGGATTACAGGCATGCGCCACCACGCCCGGCTGGCCAATGATTTTAAAAACCATCTCTAAGTGGACCATTCCAAATTCCACAATGACTATTTCTATCCTCAGTTAGTTATTCAGCCTCATATGATGCTTCCAACTACTGTCATTGTCTCCACTTGAGTGCTTAATAAAGATCTGAACTTTAAGACGTTCTAAGCTGAGCTCCTGGGCCACATTTTTAAGCCTGCTGTGCTGCTCACCAGGGCGCCTTATTCTCATTTCGAAAATAAGAGCTTTATTTCGCCCAGTGCTCAGCTCAGCTGCCCTGTTGTTTTCCATGCACTGGCCCCGTTTTTTCCTACTCCTGATTCCCAATCTAGCAACAAATGCTTTCAGCTGCGCTTTTAAATTCACCCAGTCTGATGACCCCTCACCCTCTGCAGAGTCACCACCTGGGCGATCGCCATCCTCCAGGCTCCTTTCTCAGCTTCTGCTCTGTGAGAATCTCTCCTTCCCCCAGCAGTCAGAGTGACTCTTTCAAAACTCTGATTCGGTTTTCCCACTCAATGCTGTCCAAAAGGCTCCCAATCTCATTCTGAACAAAGGGAAAATCCTTCCTTCCCAGTGCCAGAGCCATGTTTCCCAGGAGCTCGTTGCTGTCACTGTCCCTCCCACATCTTCATGGTGTTCTCAAGCATGCCAAGAGGGGCCTTCGGGGGTGCTGTCGCCTCTTTCAGGAGTCCTGGTCCTTGGCCACTTCCCACACACTCTCCTCAGAAGCTCCTCCCTTTCTTTCGTTAGGTCTTTGTTTAAAGAAACTCTTATGACCGCTTTATTCGAAATAGCAAGCCCCAGCTGAGCACCCTCGCCTTCCACTTTCCTGATTCTGTTTATCACTGCAAAATCTTCCCTCTCTGCTCCACAAGCAGATACATGAGTGCAGACAACATCTGTTTTGATCACAGATAAAACAGCAGAGCTTTAAGTGTCCCTGACACATAGTTATCATGCAGAAATGCTGACTGACTGACTGACTGACTGACTGACTGACTGACTGACTGACTGACTGACTGAATGAATGAATGAATGAATGAAGATCTCCAAGCAACCTCCTCTGGGTGGCCAAGGGAGACACAGAAGAAAGTTACATTTGAATTGACTCCTCCACCATTCATATTCTTTAAGAGAGCCTGGCTGTAGTCTATATATAGCAAACAGCATCCACATAATGATATATAACTAAGTTAGTGGTTCTTTTACCTGGGGGTTGAGTATGAATCTATGAACAGATCAGTTTAGGCAGAAAAAACAGATTACTGAAAACTGCTGTGGCTTATAAAGTTTCTAATCTCAAATTGTATTGTAGATTAACACACACACACATATATATTTTATATGTGAAGGAAGCTAAAGGGATCTTCAATGCCCATACACATGACATGCGACAGCAAGGCAAGCACAGCACGTATTTATTGCCATGTTCAGAACCAGGCATCATGTACCAGGAGAGAGCGAAAATTAATGAGGCATATTCCTGTAGGCTGAAGTAGGCTTACCCAACCACAGCAAAATCAACATTTGGGCCTGAATACTTCTTTGTTGATTGGGACTGCCTGTGCAGATTCACTCTGTAAGATTCACAAAGGTTCCTGGCCTCAGCCACAGGAAGTAGTACCAAACGCCCACCTGTGAGCATGCAGCATGCCCAAGATACGGTCAATGTTGCCTAGGAGGCACCCCCAACCCCAAACAGGGAGCACGGTCTCACATCTCATACTGTAGAAGGCAAATACAATAATAAGGCACTTAACAGAGAGAGCAATAAAGGCTAATGACATTTCCAGAGGGGGAGAGTTCAAAATTGATTTTCCAGATTAGCAAAGGCCCACAACTCTCTGAGGTTTAGAAGCTTCCTTCTGACCGAGGCTGGGGAATAGCTGGGCAGGAGGAAGTCACTGAAAGTGGAGACAAAGAGAATCGAAGAAAAGGATGGTGAGGAAGGAGGAGACATTATAGTTCCCTTTTGTGTTCTTCTTGCTTTTCTCCGGTATTAGATTATTCTGTTACTTATGTGATCATAACATAAAATACTGTGAATGTGCATAGGTAGTTTTTTCTAAATGCAGAGAAGCCTATTCGAATTCAGAGCTGATAAAAATTCATTCAGAATGAATGAACTTAAGCAAAGAAGGTAATAATAGAAGGTAAGGGAATCAGAGCCCACAGAGTATCTTTCTTTCACTGCAGTAGCAGCATGATACTTCCTCAGGGCCCCGAAGTCTCCCTCAGGGGAGAACAGGAGAGGATCCTGGAATCTTCTGTTTCCTTCCCCACCTATTTTGCACCCTCTGCATAGATATTTAGAATAAGTCAATTTCTCTGGGTAGCTCCTGCTTGCCTCCAGAGTAGTCTGGGCCTCATTAACACCGTGTCATCAAAATATTAGAGGTCCTACTAAGTGGCATCCAGCTCCCCATGAGAGGCCTCTGGCGCATCCTGCAGCTGACCTGACACAGAGATAGACATTATACAGCCCCTTTCTGCCTCCTTTCTCATCCACCTCTTCCATAGACTGTCTATCACAGATGAGGAACTGCATTCCTACGTGGCTGTTTTCCTTTACCAGAATCCACTTGCCATCCTCTGAGTCTGTGACAGCTCTGTTTGTAACACACTTCCCATGTTTCAGACCTATTGCAATATCCATCAAAAGAGCACTTTCAGTGTTCCATAGTCCAGAGCATGTTCTCAGGGAAGTTTAGACATGGGCTAAACACTAGCTGTCTCTTTTCCTCTCATCGCCTGACCTATTTCTTCCTATTTTCTACATGGAATGGGACAAATTGGACATTGACTAAAACCTGGAAAATGATTAAATTCAATAAAGAAAGATGTTATGGTCATTTTACCAAGTAGTTCAAATTAAGCTCAGGTTTTGTTAATACATATTTTTTGAAGGACATGTTTCATGGAAAAAGAAATCCAAAAATAACAATAAAAATGACACATATCCAACAGTCAAGTGTAGAAAACAAGACACACCAGTGACATGGGACATTTGAAGGAAAATGGAAAAATGAAAACAGGGTCTTCATGTTTCCTGAAAAATATTCACTCTGTGAATGCTAGCTGGAATGAGCTGTTCACGAGGCATGGATGGGGAAACGTTGGCTCATTCAAGGAATATGAGTATTGTTTTCATATTACAATCAACACTAAATCCAGCACAGATCTTTATCAGTAATTTCAAATTGGTTCAGAACAATATTTGGGAGCATCAATTCCAAGAGGTTTTCACTTGTCACAACGTAATGTGAGGGCCAGGTAAAGTGCTCACCATTTTGGGTTCATGAAAAACATTCTCAAAACACAGAGTTTCCTCATTTTCAATGTAAATGGGTATAGATGTTGGTGCTTTCAAATTGGCAGTCTAAACAGGATCTTAGACAGTTATCATTCTTAGCCACATATTAATCTTTCAGAAAACAGATGCTGCAGTGTTTTTGGTTGCAGTCAGATGTCTGGGAGAGGTGTTTCTGCTTAGAGGTGACAATCTCAGTTCTTGTGGATGCATCAGCTAATACCAGTCAACATGCCTCAACGGGAAGCTGATGGGAACACTTCACAGATATTCCAGATTCATACAGTGCAATGTCTCACAACACATAACACCATGGAACCACTGTATGAATCCAAGAATTCCTACCTCTCTTGTGGTTTGCCACTTGAACAGAAGAAACTGTTGGCAAAGCTAATTTGGGAGCCACTGGATAGGTTTAAAAGAATAACAGCAAATTAGAAACAACAGTGAAATGTTCAAACTGTAATACTATTCCCAACCCACTCAGAACTAGCTGTAAAAGATGGAGCTATTTGTATCTGTTAATCCTAAGAGTTTGTTTCAATCACAAAGGAAGGTTTCTATGCGTTTAAAAATGGTTCAACATTGTCAATAATAGAGTTCAGAAGCTTTATTTTCAGAGCCAAAGGGAATTACCATTTAAGTCAAGAATCTAGTTAAGCAAAGACTTTTCCCTTAAAAATATGGGTGTCATAAATCTCTTATTCTCTCCCTTTTAAACTTAGTAGTTATGTTCTGGATTAGAAAGAACATTGGCCTGGTTTCCCAGTTTATTCTGTCTGTGTACGAACCAGTGAGACCATTTATGTTGAATTGATGAAACACCATAGAACATAGTCACGATAGTAACCATGCCTTAGCATCGGAGCCCAGAGCATGGTGCGGGCCTTTAAAAATTGTAACTTTCTCGGTGTTCATTACCTTTAGGATGCAATAAGTTTGTCAATGCAGGGTTTTCTTTTTAGGTTTGCCTGTCATTTCCTTTCTAATTATTTGTGAAGTCTTTCTTGGGAAAACAGCCAAATTAGAGAAGAGGCTGCTGTTCTCTGCAGATGGTGATAAGACAAGTTATGGCTCTCCAGAACTGGCCTCTGCCATGTAGGTGCTCCTTCTACTAAAATTTAAACTTCAAGCATTTTTTATTCAACTATGCTGCTTTTGAACCAGGTTTATTTGAGCTCATTATACACATTCTAAAAAAGTGCAGTTGGCATTATCTAACAATATTTCCGAGAGCTTTTTGTCCTGTGACACTCATAGAAGACCACAGCAGAATAATTAAATGTGTCTATTTCAGGTTTTGAACAGCGCTTCATCTCCTTCAGCTCAAAACTCACTGCGAAGTGTTAAGTCTAAGATCTCGTCTTGGGTAATTTGTTAAGCTAAGAAATTTCATGGGAAACAGAGAGTGGCAAATCACCAAAACAGCTCTTATTGAACTTGCCAGGGAATAAAGCCAGCAAAACTCCCTTGAATCCTCTCAGAACTATACTGATGGGCGGGGGTTCTCTCAGTGTTTCTTCTTCTGCATATCAATGCTGAAACGTGATAAAGTTCATTTGGAGCAAATGATTAAGATAATTCTATTTGCTGGTAATATATGCATCTAGGACAGTCTCGATTTCATCACTCTGATCAAGGACTGAAAATGCAGTGTTTCTAATCCGGCTCCTCAACAAGTTGCTAATATATTTTGTTTTGCTTAGCAGCTATTTCCTGGTTCCTCCTTTTGCTCATTTCCTCTACCATCTGCATTCATTAGAGTCTGAAAGAGCATCCTGTATATAAATAAGGAAGAGTGAGGTCAAAAATTTTTGAGAAGGAAGAAGGCAAAATAATATGGTTTTATATTGAAATGAACTGTTTCTATGTGCACACGTCCGGATGATAGCCGCTAAGTGAATTTAACCTTGCTCTGTAACTTCCAAAGTTTGTTCTGCTATTTCATACAATGTAATCAAACTGTCTGTTTGTGTCTGTTTCTTTCTTCCCTCTCCCCTCCTTTTTCCTTCCTTTCTTCTTTTCATTCCTTTGATGTCTGAAGTTAGAAAATAATAGTTCTTTAAAGACAGACAGAAAAATGGGTTGCTGTTATGAGTGTGTGTGTGTGTGTGAGAGAGAGAGAGAGAGAGAGAGACAGAGACAGAGACAGAGACAGAGACAGAGAGAGACAGAGGAAGGCAGAGGGAGAGAGACATAGAGACAGAGAGACAGAGAGAGAGAGAAAGAGAAACATTTCCAAGTCAAGATGGAGTAGCAATAAAAGCAAACAGACCTATGGGTGTCAGGACACTGCCTTTTCTAGGTCTTTATCTAGAACCTTAATCTAACTGAGACACAGTTGATTTACTAAAGAAAAGTTACAAGTAGACACTAGAAGGACACCTGTGCCATTCAAAAGTCTTAGGACTTATTCACACCCTCCACTGTGATGGTGACAGAACTCTCAGCTTCTCATGGGACTGACTGACATTCAGCATGAATTTGGCAAAGGCCTAGAACTCCAAACCATCTCATTTAAAAATTTTTTTTGCCCTTTTTCATTTTTACTCCAGTATTGCTGAGAAAATCTTCATGTTAGAAAATCTGAGTTTAATTATGATTCTTTAGAAGGCATGGAATTCTTGATCATGTTCTTATTTAATGTTGAAATATTGCATATGGGATTTCCCCCAAATATGTGGTATTCTATATCAGTAGGTATTTTATGTACCCCTACCTTGTTTTGGGTTAGAAACCTCAAGGGAAGAAATATTCGGCCATATCCTATTAAACTTTGGAGGAGCTGCACATACCAGGAAAAATCAGGGAATGTTATTTTCAAGTATAAGGTCATTTGGTCTAAACAGAAAATTAATTATATGGACAAAGACACAAACCACATACCTGCTTTTTGACTTGGCTGTGATGCACTTAAACCAAACTCCCATACCAAACAAGAGCAAGCAATTGATGATTCCCAAAATATTGAATGGACATTAGATATATAGCCATTTCCCTAACAAAGTTATGCATTTACTTTTGAAATAAGATGGAGTATTCTTACACAAATAACCAAATAGACAGTTTAGCAATCCAAACCGATATGTAAACTGGTGCCTGAAACTGGAAGATAACACTGAAGAAATAGTTTCTCACTTGAAGATTCCATACTGTTCAATTTATATTGACAGATATGAATTGGTTGCATTAGTCTTTCATGAAGATTCTTTAGGGGCATGTTTTAAGTGTGAGCCATTATCTCTGAAATGAAGTAGATCCATTTCCTATTTTTATCTATGCAATTTCTGAGAGAATGAAAGTGGGATTACTGGTGTTTTGGGATTAAGCTCCATACAAGGTGCTTCTGGTCACATATAGGGTCTGAATATATGACTGTGTGTATGTTTTTCACCTCCATTATTGTTTCTAATCCAGAAATCTTCAAAATGATTGTGTAATTAATATTATTTCCACCTTGGGCCCACCATTTTAAGGACAACTCCCAACTGTGGAAGGCAGGTTGTGCCTAGGGTCAGCACTGGCTGTTTGCTAAATTGTACTTGGCCTGACTGTTAAAGCAGCTATTTCATGATTTGAATCTTATGGTGCATTAAGCACAATTCAGAACCACACCTCCCTTACTATCCTTGAGGACCACCACGAGGACTGCACCTGCCTTCTCATTCCTACAGCTTTCTGCCCTCAGTGCTCCGGGTCTCTGGACGGACGGATATGAGTTTTAATACTCCTATTTCTACTTCATACATCCCTAATTATACTGCAGCTCTTTGAAGAATGTCAAAGCCTTGAAAAAACCTTTAGCAAATATCTGATAATTGAGAAATTGATATCAAGTGGCTAGGCTACGGTAAACAGGTACATCAGATCGTTTCCTCCATCATTAGATTACAGGAAATAACATTCTTGCCAGACATAAAACTTAGACTATTATTCTAATTTTAACATATTTGCTAGAAGAGCTGATCTCAGACAAAGCCATTACTCTGTCTTCCTGAGCTTGGATGCCTGCACGAACAATGACAAAGAAAACCTTAGTACTTGTGTTGCTGGAACTACAAGCATGAACAGAGAAAAATGTAGCAGTTTTTGCATCTATAATTAGGTGTCATTAAATAAATATTTGTCTGTGCCTAGACAAAGTATGTAGCTTATTGATGGAATGTCGAGAGTTTTACTTACACATTTTCATGATGAGTAGATACTGAATTAATAGGACAACCTAAGTGGCCTGTGATGATCAGATACGGAAAGCTAAAAAAAAAAAATGTATGTTGAAGGAAATAATATTCCTAGGAACCATTTGTTTAGAAAGGGTTTCAAATCATTGGTAAGATTTTATGTAAAAATGTATTTATATATGTTACTGCATTAAATTAAGTTAATCTCTGTTTGCTGAAATAGTTCTCTCTGTGTTTTTCAGTACTGGAAACAAATATAGGTAACAAGCGAGGTTTAAGGTTAATACCCAGTATTCAGTGACTTGTTTGCCTTGATAAAGAAAAGTAATAATGATTTATGAATTTGTTCATCAGTTTTGCCAAGAAATTTAAGCAAAGATAATAAACAGCATAATAATAGTTTAGAGCTGAGTTCTAAAAATTCACTCTATAAATTAAACTTTATTTTCTATTCTGAGAAACTAAATATTTTATGACAATATTAGAGCACAATATTTGATAGTGTTTTACAATTTTTCTTAGGGTGCTGATGTTCAACTAATAATTTTACAAGTATTGAAGAAAGTAATAGAGATCATTTTACTTTTGAATTATTAAGATTCCATGACCTGTATAGAATTTTCAACATAGATGGTTCAGTTCTAATCTGTCTTCTACCAAAAATATGATTTTTTTCTGTATTTCACAGCTAACATATTTTTTGGGGACCAGCAAACCCTTGTTTATGCCTTAGAATAGAAACATTTTTCTAGATACTTTGCATCATGTAGGATGCCTAATCTTCTTAATCACATAAAACTCAGAACCACCAACAACCATCATATGAAAAGCCTGACCTGATACATATGCATCTGCCAGGGGCTAAACTGTTTATGCTATGCCTGTTCCTTGGGAGGGAAAAATGTTGTCTTTAAAAATATAGATATTGATATTCATAAATAAGCTAAACCACTACACTGTCTCTGCCAGCTGGTATGCCCATATCAGCCATATACATTTTAATGTATGAAAGTATAACTTGAGATCTCATCTGAAGTTTAAAAATGTATTGCTTTATAAAATCAAATAAGAGAGAAATTAGCCTGTTACTCTGGTTACTTTTGTTACTCTAAGATCCTGGTGTGAAGTAAATATTTGACAAGTATTACTAACAAACATGCCGCTGTTCATGTAAGAGGCCAGTTATACTAATGAACATTTAATTTCCAGAAGTAAATTAGGTGTGGTAGAGATCATATTTATATTATAATTGAGAGAAATTCTATCTTATCAGCCACAAATTCAATGAAAATCTTTGCATAAGATGAAACCTCTGAGAACGCTTAGCTATTGAGCTACTCGTTGTAAGTGGTTATAAATTGCAAATAGGAGAAATTACAATACATCAAAAGTATTTGTATTGCCCCTTTGGTTGGGCTGTTCCAAAGTTAGTAATTTCATTTTCTTCACAAACCAGCTAGGGAAAAATCCCCGGGTCAACATGAAGGTCTCAGAGCACTGCTTTGCCGCCAGGCAGCTGGCACTGAATTATAAGATGGGAAGCCCAGTCCCAGCTCCATCACCACTTAGGAACTATCTGGCTGTTAATTTTTCTGGACTCCCATCTCCTTGTCTTGTGAGATAAAGACGAGATGAGATCACCGAAGTGCTTCTCAGCGGATGAGTCCCCTCACCTCGGTGGGCTGTTCTGCAGCATAGTGGTATAATACTGGTGTTCAAGAAGGAATAAAACCTGTTGGGGTGACACTACCCCTCAGGAGAATCTAGGGAATGAAGGGTAGCCACTGCGAGTGGCTTCAAGAACCTTTTGGTTGTCACAGGGAAATTTCAACTGGCATTGAGAAAATGTTGTTGGCATAAGAGGAAGGAGCTCTTTATGACTGTGGGAGGCCAATCGCTTAGAAATAACTCTTCGTGAATAGTCCTTCTCCTTAGAAATACCAGCTCCACCAGGGAGAGATCTGGCGTCTCTATAATTTCTTTAGCAAGTCTACATTTCAAAGAGGTTCTGGTTTACAGAGATGACAACCACAGACCTTACAACTGTCCTCTTTAGAAATAAACAAAACAGCTGAAATGTCTGTCTTTCGGTTGTTATTCTTCTGTTGATATTTTGAATTCTTTCATTATAACTATAGAAAACCTGGAAAATAGCTGTTTAGGGAAATTGTTATAATATGGTTCCGATAAACAGAGCTCAGGCCACAAGTCCACTAAATTTACCACTTAGACAAACTCCCCAAGCTTTCTCATCAGTAAAATGGAGATAATACCACTCTTGGTTACTGGTTGCTATGAAAGCTGAATGCATTAATATTTTCTTGCCTTTGTAGTGAACATTAATAAATGTTAGCTCTAATTCTACTTGTGGTTACTAATGTAATAAAATATCAAATCGCAGTAGTTTAAGTAGCTTTTACTGACTTGAAATAGGGAAAACAATGTGTTCTTTCTTTTTTTATTCAGTCTTAATTTTTCCCAAAGCAAGTGATTCTGACATGATTTAGAATTCATGTAAGATATAGCTTACTTTAGGAAATAATCCAGCTCTAGGCCCTCTCTCAATTAATATTACTGTTTAGAAAGCAACATCAATTAGTTTCCAAACTGTAAGAATATATGGCTTTTAACCTTTTGCAATATTACAGTGTTAGTTCCCAAATTTCTCTCAGTTTAGAAGCACATTAGCTTAGAAAATGAATTAAATATGTCAGTTTTCTCATTTTTTAATTTATTAAGAACTATGCGGAGGACTGTCATACAGCAACTGAGTTGTAGCGCTTGAAACCCATTTGCACGAATCAGAACAACTGAGATTGAATTGTAGAAACAAATCAAGAGCTGTGTGGGGTGGCATATGCCCAGGATCTCAGCAATGGGCTGGCTAAAGCAGGAGGATACTCTGGAGTTTAAAGCCAACTTGGACTACAGAGTGAAACCCCGTCTCATATAAAAGTGAGTTTCTGGAAGAAATTTTTTTGTTTCTCTTTTGCTGTGCTCTGTGCCCCAAGGAGCCTTCTGCATAGAAGGTGAAGAGAGGCACATTAGAATTGCTAAACTCTGCCATTGAGTTCCAATGCCATAGTGAATCAAGCTAAAAAGCAAAGCTTCAAGCAGAAAGTTAAGGACATCTTCTTTATATCAAGAAAGCTGTAAAGGTAAAATTGCTTTAGAATATTAAATTGATATCAGGCAGCTTTAAATTCGCTTTATGGACAGCCTCTAAGGGCAGATAGAATGCAACCATACTTCCTCGTCAAAGGGAATGTTTACTGATTTCTTTCTAGAATGGTCTCCCATGTATTATCTTATACTTAGGTAATTTAAGTAAATGAGAATGTGAATCCCAGTGTCATGGCAGAATGCACAGAGTCCCAAATGGAATTGGACATTGACCTAGAATTCTTCCTTGAGCTCTGTCCTGAAGCTTTCAATTCACTTGACTCTTGTTTTACCTATAAAATGATGGGTTTCTCTTAAAGTTGGTAGAACACTTTGCTTACTTTTTTTTGGTTCTAAAGTATGGCTCTGTGACATGAAAAGACATGCTAATAGAATGTTATGGAGCTTTCATAAAACATCCTTTTCCCAGGTACATGGAGGAATATCAGGTGAAGATAAAATCCTAAGGTCCTTTGGGTGTATACAGTCACTATTATTGTTCCTCAGGGAATCTTCAGATAGCATTATTGATGCCTAGAAAGGAATGTACAGGAAAACCTGAGGCTCTGCAGGAGAAATCCCTAGAGCCTTGGCTGTTTCTTGTCATGTTTGTAGCCAGCAGTTTACTCTCAGAAACAAAGCATCATTAAGTTGATGGGCAAAATGAATTTAATATGATAGGGAAGATCTATCTTTAGGTGGCACATAGCATTTTGTTTTGATATAAGACTATCACAATCTAGAAAAAAATTGGCTTGCTACATAAACATGTTGTACAACTGGCACAGAAAACTTCCTCGAGTTATTTCATGTGCTGTATCTGACAGCTATAGCCCTTGTTTTCCTAGGTATAGTGAAGATATTTTGTGGTACGCAAAGGACATACCTTGATGGGAGAAGGGTCATAGTCCTGAGAGGACTATGCTTGTAAGTCCTTCTGTTGATATCAAAGTGAGGTAACAGATAATGAATTTCTGTTTTTATCTAGGACTCTCTAGTTTCCTTCATGAAAGTGGGTCACTTCAGAAATGAATAGAGTCTGGGGTAGCAGTAAGTAAACCTAGAATTCTTTTCTAATCTTCCACTTGGTGAAATGCTATATGTAAATAAACTTCAAAGTCGAACAGGCTTTCTTGGCCATATAACTTTGGGCAAGCTACTTGGCCACTCTGAGCCTCAGTTTCCCTCTTTGTAAATCAGAATTCAGAAGACATATCTTTACTTTAACAGGAAATTTCTTGACCTCACAGAAGTAGAGATATCAGCTCACACTTAAAAAGTGGCTTTATATTCTGAATTTTCCAGGTAAGGGTTAATACATGAAAAGTCAGTTTGCTTAAGATGGGTCGATATGGATTGGTAAACCTCTCAGAATTTTTCAAGTAAGAGTTTATCTCCCTTTCCTTTATTAGAGTATTGGAATTATTCTTTAAGATTGAATAGACAGCTATGTCCTAATGTTCATTCAATTTTAGGATAACCACAAAGGTTTCACGAATGTGAAATGCTAGTTACACAAATATGAAATGGATCTGTGATGAGGAGACTGGGTACATGACATAACAACCCCAAAGGCATTTCACCGGGGACCTTAGCTCTCTTTCTGGAACATCAGCAAACAGTTTAAAATTAATGTAACACACCATGCAATTTGCCATATCGCTACGCTAGCCTGATAATATTTTCCCTCATTATATAAAATCTAATTAGTTAAAGGGCAATTCAAATGAAACTTTTATTTGGGGGATTTAGAAGTATTAAGGCAAAGGGGAAAAATAAAGCAAACATACATGGCAACTCTCTGGATAGTATGAACAAGATTATTAATAACCCTTGGGCGGGAAAATGATTAACCTTGTTATTTTCCTCATGATCCCGTTTCACAATAAGTAAATTGATATTTCAGAAAAATATTTAGATGCTGTATGGAAAACAACTTCTACAAGGTTTCCAACTGGCATCAAATGTTTTTAAGTATGAAAACATCTCTGGGCTCTCTCAATAGGGTGACAGATCCCTGCAGGTAGCATTTCCCTTGTTTAATAGTCCTGCCAATTAAATCAAATTAGAGATGAATTTTTAACTCTGTGATGAAGGCAGTGCTCATTAGAAGAGAAAACAGGAAAATGCAATATTTCCCTTAAGTGAATTATTTCAAATTCAATAGAAGTTGCTGGAGGGGGGAGGGAAAACCAAACAACTGTATTGATAGTCTGTGTTTTATATGCCACCATGTCAGTATTGGAAAGTAATTTAAAGGAATTGGAAAGTAATTTAAAGGCATCATCTATAGACAGGGTTGCAAAACATTTCTAATTGTCTTTTTCTTTTGTTGGTATTCTACAATATTTTTGCTCACAATGTCCAAGTTTCTAAACATGGCCTTTCTTGATGCGGTCTTTCATTATGTGAATGGTTCGCGTTTCACTTCTGACTCATCTGTCATATGTTTTTGTAGGAAGTAATAATCACCCCCATAAAGCTACTTGTGCATTAGACCAATTCTCTCCTGTCTAATTATGCTATTTATAATATATTGTTTAACATAATTAGCAGAGTCATTTGCTTTGCAGGACCAAAGATCAGATAATATGGGATAGAAGGCAATGATTAGTTGATCACCTTAGCATAAACACCCACAACCAGCAAAATATTAATTTGGATCGTCAGCCTCAACAAACATTCACTTAAATAACATATGTGAATATATACTTTCATGTACACTTTCTTAGAAAAGTGAAGTGTGGATGAATGGCTACTCCACCAGGGAAGGTAAGAACAGATCGTAAGGCTCAAGTGGCTATAGGTCTATCCTGGGATTCATTCACTGCTGGCAGTATCATCAGTATTTTTTCTGTTATGGCCAAAGCACATCAGAAGTACTCTGTGTTAAATTAAGGACCTTTGGGATGCCTGAGAAACCCGCTTCTTAGAGGATAGACAACAACAAATACAAATGACCTTAATGGAGAATTTGTTTCAAAAGTATTTTTAGCAGATGATCGGAAAGGATGACAATTCTGTCCATGCATCTGAACCTTAACAGAAGGTGTTAACAGTTAATTTGAGATCTATTAGGGATCCAGAGCCTTTAGTCATTGCATATTAAATCTATATATGCAAACTTCTGGTTACATACATCAAGGATTTCCCCTAATAATACACATCATTTATTTTCCTTCAGATACACTTTGCTGAGTAGAGCTTCATGGATGTTACTTCTGTGACAATGGTGATCTTCCTACATAACAGTGGAATTATGTTCACAGATTCCTTCTTTGGGATAAAGAGGAAGATCCTGGAAAACACCCAGCCCTGGTTAAAAAGCATCTTCCCCTTCTCTGACTGGCACCTTGCCAGCTTTAGCACGGATGATGAGCCTTTATGTGTGAATCCTGGCCCCTCGGGGAGGAAAGGAATCCAGGAGTGCACACAACAAGCACCTTGGAAGCCCACAAAGAAGGAAGGTCTGAGTGCTGTGACAGCAGCCCAGAAGGTGCAGTCATCTTTGATGGCATTGTTGGAAATCTCTTTACCTTAAAAGAGCAACGAGCAAGCCAGTCCTGTGTGCTATTGGGTGAGGTCCGGAAGCTTGTACAACCTGCTTGCTGGAAACCAGAGGAAAGCCCCGCTGCACTCTAAGCAGAACAGGCATGGGTGTACTGAAGGCAGAGTGTAAACTGTCACTTTTTGTCTGTCCCCCCAGTTATTAGGAATTAAATTTTCCTAGATTCCTCATAATAAAGATGAATACATTTTCCAAAGGCACAAGAAAACATCCTTTCAGGTCACCACCGATTTCAAAAGAAAACAAAGCAAAACAAAACTGGAATTTCCCATTTCACTGTGTAAAAGGTCAACATCTGCTGATGCTCAGAGATGGGGATGTGGTGGAGGCGGCTGGATGAGATGTGGAGTGAGCAGCACAGTCAGAGGGGCCATGCGACGCACAACCGGCACTCACAACAGAGACACACGCCAGCGCTGGAGAACGACTTTTCCATCCATCCATTTCTGAAATTGTTGGCAGAGCAGATCACCGCCATAGCCTCAGTGACCTGTCTCAGCCTGACTGCTTTGGCTACCTTCTGTTCTCCAGTGAATGTACAAATGCAGTTGTCAAGGCCTGAAAGGAACACGTGGTCGTCTCCCTGCAGAGCTAAGCCAATGCCACAGGAGGTACTGTGGCAGAAAACTCAGAGCCCTGCAAGTGAAGGCTTTCACTGCGACATCTGTAGCCCAGACACCACCTTAGCAAGAGCACAAAGCCAGTGCTATAGCACGAGGCTGGTACCTAAATAACTCTGAAAATGACTTCTGCTTATGGGGTGGCTGATTTTCATGGCATTTAACAGGTCTGGTGCTGAAGAAATCATTGTCTGGGCCTGTTCACAAGCTTAAATAGATTTGGGTTGATTGATAAATTGAATGACCTGACTGCACATTTATACAAAGTAGGGAGGTTTTTTTAATCCAAATTTTGTTTTGCACTGGATTTTGCATTTTCAGTGCTTTAAGTGCTGTTATTACACTGAGACCACCCTACGTGGCATGGTGCTCATGACAAAAAATTTCAGGGGTGACACCACGATGACAATTCTCCTCACTTAAGTGCCTCATAGGTGCCTTGTTAGGCCTGGACTTCTAATCACTTATTTAGCAGTTATCCCATGGTGCTAGACATTTGAGATAAAGGAGGCAACATGTAGAATGCGGCCCTGACTTTAACGGGCTTGCTTCTTGTGAGCCCTCAGCTTGGTGCTGGAGTGCTAGTGGTTTATGTGGGAAGCTGGAGCTGCTTCCTGGGTCTCCCATCACAGCTGGAGAATGTTCTTTGCTCTTTGCAGTGATACGAGAGAAGCTTTAATAGAGAAGTGGGGATGAAGCCTTTTCGATAGCTTATATTTCTATTAACTGATTTCTTACAGAATTTCTCATTCTCTGACTCCTCAGTCCCCCAGGCATTTGCATACTCACTTTGTAACACATTCAAGCCTAGACACACATGGATCTCTGTGTTTTAGGAAGAAATGGGAATACTGGTGATCTTCTGTCATTCCTCCCAAAAGACAAATGATCATAAACCTGCCCCTTTCAGGCCTTCACAAATCCTAGAATTTAATTTATTAATAAATATTCTCTGGTTTTGTGCCCTTTTCCTTGGGTTCCAATGAATTGCCAAAGACATTCATTGACATTTGTTCTCTGTTTTTTCCAATTAGGTGAGAAATCTACATCCAGCTCTGGAGAAAGAGTTGGATTTCTTTGTAGACTTCTTAGCATTTGTAAATAGGACAATTCAAAGTTTTGCTGAATACACCAGAGTGGCCTTCACTGATGGAAAGGAGTCAGAAAAGCTGTGGTACTGCCACACCCACAGCCATGGAAGAATTTTACATAACTGCTCTGTCCATACTTGCACCATACTTATGCAGGAGACCAATACAAAACATGCAGTTTGCAAAGAGAAGGTTCTACTAGTACATCAGAAATGGACACTGGAAAAATAGATCTGAGAAGCTGAACAACGACACAAAGCTAGCCTAGACTTGGTGTGGTGAATTGTTTTTTTTTGTTGTTGTTGTTTTACTTACTACCAATACTGGAAATACTGGGAATACCTGCAGAGAAAGGAAACAATAAAGAGAAGCTGTTAGTGTTGTATTTTTTTAGCATATGACGTCTTTTACTTAAAAACATTTCAGAAACTTGACACTTAGTAACATTTAGTACATTAAGAAATCAGAACAAATTATATGTATATATTATATATATATACACACACACACACACAAATATATATATATATAACCATTGAAAATATCTTGATTTTATTTTTGAACTCCTGGGTTTTTGAAACACCAATGGGTTTAGAAATTAACATTCAACATCACCAGTTGGGAGAAGAAATCCTTATGACATCAAATATTTTGTGTCTGCTCATAAGGCTAATAGGCATTTGTAATGTGGCTTAAATCAGAGACTGAATACAAACACTGTATGGAGGTACATGCACTAAGTATACCTTTGTAAATATGTCCTTTTATGCAATTGATCTTTTAAAATGTGTTATGAGATGCAAATCTTAGATGCTGGAAAATCATTTGGCACTTTATTTGATTAACTTCAAAGAACGATCATTTATATTTCTCTTTTACTTGTCAGATTTGTGGATTAAACCCTGTAATAGAAACTTAACTGAGCAGAATAATTCAAGAATACATTAGATTTTCCATATTGATCATGGACTTCATTGATTTTTCACCTTTCCCTTTAATTTGCAAGTTGTGCTAAGGTGGCGCAGCCATTTCTGAATGTGGCTTAACTTGGTATGAATGTGGCAGTAAGTGTAGACTGCATTGAGCTGAAAACTCCTGGCCAACCAATGCAGCACTGTGTTCAAGAGCAGTGGCTCAGGAGCTAGCCATGGTGAGTTTGAAGAGTAGGTCTGACTTTTGCTTTCTCCCTGACTGTGTGACCTCAGGCCAAGCTGCCTGTGCCTTCAATTCCTCTGGCTTCCCTCTCTCTGGGGGTTGCTGAGAGGACTGTAGGACTTGGTGGATGGAAACCACTCAAATCACGGCTTCACACAGGTCATCCTTGCAGGGTTTACTGCTGTTGTCCTAGCCAAGTAATTGCTGGGATAGGTATTGCTCATTAGAAGGCAGAGATGTGTATCTTCACCACTAAATTTAGGGGGTGGCATTTTCACCAGCAGTGTGAAAATACCAGTGGTGTACCAGGACATGAGATGGAAATCACGGGGAAGAGACTAGTTGGGTGATTTGAGTCCTGCTTTCAGCTTCCTGAAGCCTGTCTGTTCGTTCATCTGAAAGGGCAGTTCCACCTACTGCATAGGGCTGCTATGAGGCTTGAAGAAGATGAGCCATGGGCATGTCTGGCACATAGTATTTAGCCAATAGGTGATCACTGTTAAAGAATTGCTCAGACTTGCTCTCCACATCACTGAAGTGTGCTCCCAGGAGGCGACTGGAAGATTCACTGAACTTTTATTTTAGTATTGTTGCTTGACGGCTGCCCTCTGCTTACCTCAACTCTTCCTTGTACCTTGATCAGAGATTCCCAGAACTATATTCTTTTAAACTGAAAGCTATTTTCCTATGTCTGAATGGAGAGAGAAGAGCGAAGACTAAAAGCTTACTATGATTTTTTTTAAAGCCAAGGAGGAATGGGGTCTTATTTTCAATTATTACACATATTAAAAATATCTTGATTTTAGGCACTCGGAGGTTATAAAGCAATTGTTAAAAGCTATTGCTGATTTCTGATCCACCCAAATGGAAAAGATGAATTGCCATTTGAACATCAGAGCTGTATCCTGCGAGTTGAATCTCAAGCTGAATACTATTTCCACAAAGACTGGCTAGATTCCTGACCTGATGCCTCAGTAGGCTACCTTTGCCTTTGCAGCTGAGTAACATTAAGTTGATACTGAATCTCTTTTTTCTTTCGAAAATTTCCTGTTGAGTGAGGTAAATGGTAGCATGGCTACACCATAATTTTAGTATCAGCTGCAGAAGCTCTGAATTTTCTTTGGATCAATAGCTGTGCATCATTGCAAGGAGCAGCTTGCCTGCCTGTCTTCGTTCATCGAAGAGAACAGAAGCTCATGGGGCAGGCAGAGAATTATCATGTGTTTTCAAGCTTTCCTGGAGGCAGAGGGCCTTGCATAACGTGAGGTAAAGTTTTTTTGGCGAGACCCAGTGGAAAGTAATCTTGCATGGCTGTTTAGTGCCTCACTTGCTAGAGTTGAATACTTTAGAAAGATGTAGCAATACCTCCATCCCTTTGGGTGTCCCTGTGCAGCAGAGTCATGTTCATTTCAAGTGTGCGCTCTGTGCCAAACAAAGGCTATTCTGAGATCCTATTTTCTTATGAAGATGCTATTACCTAACATTGGATGCTTAAAATTCAGGTTCTTCCTCATTCTATGGCTTACAATTTTTTGAGGTTCTGCCAGATGAGTCACTTCTCTTTTCCACTGCTGTAAAATGAGAATTGCTTAGAAAAGAGTTTTAAACTGTTCATTTGAATACAGAGTTTTGAAGTTGAAACTATCCGAAGGCCAAGGAATGTACATGGTGTATTTTCAAATGGTAGTTTTCTCCTAATGGTTCTTACAAGGTACAAATACCATGCTTTTGGTTCTCTGCAGACAGCTAAAGAATTCAGTGAACCCATCTGATCCATTAAAAGGCTGTAAATAAGCCAAGAGGAATCTTTTAGCACTCAAGGAAGTGGGCAAGCAGGCCCAGAAGTGACCTGTAGCAATTCATTCCATGAAATGTAGGAGTCTTCAGGATCTTCCTGGAATGAACCAGGGAATTCCAGTCTATTTTTGGGAAGGCTGGTAACAGTGATGGGAAGGAGTCAAGCTGTGCTCAGGAGAACTGCCTAGGCCCATGGCGGCAGATTTTAAACATTCCCTACCTTTGGAACAGGCCTCAGAAGTCGTTCCTTCCTTCTCCACGTCCCCAAAATGAGTGGACTGCCTCAATTTTTTAATCTCACAGCTCTTGGCACAGGTCCTACAACCTGTGCATCATCACCTGATGCTGTTTCGTGTCTACCTGAGAGGGCAGAGAGGACAAGCGTGTGTCTGTGTCTCTCACATCTGCATGGGACAAGACCTTGCGCTGAAGACTTTTACAAAAATTGATGACTTGTTTCCATGAAGGTTTCTACTTTTGCAGAGCATCGTTTTTGATTATAGTTTGATTTAGCTCCCTGTAGAATGTTTTAGCAAGACAGTTGGGTTTATAAAATATTTTGTTTGATTTGGATGCAAGATATTGTTCTGATAGCAAGGGTTATGCAATGTGTAGAGTCATTTCACTGCTTTTTCTTCCAAAATGCAGAGGTTTTTCTGTGCCAGCCCCCCCCCCCCAGGGTGCACTGAGATGGAAATTGAGACTGGGCGTGGTGGCTTGTACCTGCAATCCCTGCCTTGGGGGGCTGTAAATAGGAGGACCACTAGAAGTCCGATCTAGTAGTGAGACCCCAAACACCCTATAGACCCTTCCCTAAAAAATAGGAAAAAAAGTTTAAGCTCTGCTTGCTGCTCCACTAGTGAAGCTGCCTAGCATTTAATGTTATTTTATTCCTATTCCTCATTTCAGGTTCTCCTTTACAATTTTTCCTTTTCTGTTTCATTTTGTTTTGTATGTGTGGGGGGACCTGGTCTCACTATGTAGTTCAAGTTGGCCTTGAGCTCCCTATGTAGTCCTGGTTGGCCTCAAACCCAAGGCAATCCTCTTGCCTCAGCCTCTTGAGTGCTGGCATTACAAATGTGTGTCACTATAGCCAGGTTTAATTACCATTTTGATCTTCATTTATATTTGTCTTTTTGTCCTAAACCACCAAAAAGCTAATGCAGATTCAGCAGAGCTTTTAAGGCTTACAAATTGGAAAGCTGTCTTAAGAAAAAGAATACACTATTAAAATATAAATTTAGGTAGGAAATTTAGCTTTTTAATTTAGAAGGATTCCAGAGAGAGACCTGAGGTTTAAGCTTCATTAGCTTAAAATCACCTCTGAAACATCTTCACAGATACTGGGGGAAGATAAGGGGATGATAGGTGGACAAAAGGAAAGAAAGGTTCGCTAATTCCCAAAGAATGACAGAGACTTGAGGGCTGAGGGAGACTGAAGAAATCATCTTAGTCCTTTCATTTTATGGGAGAGGCAGATGGGGATCAAGACTCGATGCAGGCTGGCTTGTTCGTCAAGTGCTTCCTAGTCCCTGTCTCAACCTCCGTGACTCAGGTGAGGAAAGAGGGTGGGCATGTGAGGGCCGTAACAGAAGGCTCCGGGCTATGCAGGGACTTATTTCCGTGCTCTGCTTCTTCTAGAACAGTGATAGCCCCTCAGTGGAGAGATGCACACCTGTTTAGGAATCAACCCAAAGGGCCATGCTGAAGCTAGGTCCCAAAGAATCCGAAGCGATTCTTGAAGATGTGTACCTGATAGGTACCTGCTGTTATTCCCTCTTTAATCAAGTTTTCCTATACCCACATTTATTGTACAAACCTCTGCTTTGATTAGGGAGATGAGAATCTAGCAGAATTGTATGATGTGATATCTTCTTTTTGTGAAATTTTATTTTACTTTCCCTTTTCTCATATTGAAACAAGTAGCTGAAGAGTATAGCATTAAGTTTAGGGAAGTCAACATGAGATATCAAAAATGAGTTCTCTGTTTCTCCAAAAGGAAGTGCTAAAGGCTATACTTCCTGTTGAGAATCAATGGAAGGCTCAGAGGCTTTGCATCAAGAGAGAAGAGAAAAGGCTAAGGGTTTGAACTGAAAGGAAAAGTCTGTACTGTGGTGCCAGATGGCTTGCAAAGCCCATCTATCCAGGACAGACATTGGGGACTCTGACTCCTAAAAGATCAGGTACAAATGGAGTAGATGATGGGTAAGGAAATATCCTGAAGACTTATTTGTGTTCCAGAGGAATGACTTTCCCTCCAGCGTTCATCCAGCCTCAGTCCCTGGTTCAAATTGGGCCATGGAGTCATCTTATAAATGATCACAAGAGAGAGCGAATGCCAGCTCCCTTCATTAGAAGGGCCCTGGAACAGGAGTGTACATGCAGACTTGACCCATGTTACAGGCCCCTCACTTCCTGTATTGGAGGCATGTCTGAGAAATGGAAGGATGGATTGGTCTAGGAAGAGGTGCGCTAACCTGCTCATCTCCAGACCTCAGTCCTCAGTCAGCCTTGCGAAGGGCAGCCTTGAGAGGGGAAGGGTGCGCAGGGATGTTTCAGACCAGTGCTATTAACAGACCAGTGCTGTTAGCACAAAGGCCATTTACATTTCTTGGTCTCGTGCTCACTGAGCAAGCTTCGGGTTATCTGACTCTCACATAGTCTTAGTTATGGGAAAGAGAATACCCTGGTCATAAAGGTGAATATTCTAAATATTATAATGCTACTTCATTGGGGGGATATAGAAGTAGGTCTTTGGTCACAATTTACTGCCCAAAAATAGCTGCCTTCAAGGGAGAGTTCATGGGTTAAGGGCTAGATTTCAGCAAAAACACTTCACTGTGTGCTTTCAACAGCCCTGGCATTGGGTAAAGGCCTTTCATTAATGAAGTCAATTAATTTTATGACCATAATATGAAGTCAATAATCAAGGAGAGTATATGTAAAAGGAATGTACAAACACAGGTGACAATAGGCCTCCCAAAGTCATCTCAGTCAACTGAGAATAAAACTGGAATTTGAACCTAGATTTCAAGACGCAGGTTTTGGTTCATGACCAAGACTCTTGTGCCCTCATTTAATTTCCAATAAGGTCCAACCTCACATCCAATCCTCAAGGTACGAAAAAGAAATGGAAACAGATTTTGTTTTTCCAAACTATACCCATCACACGATGTAATGTGACCTCAACTAATATGGTAGTAGAACTGACCTGAAACTAACACAAGGTTATTAACTATTATCTTTTATCCTCGTTGGTGAGAGTAATGATTTGTTTACTGGAGGAATATTGAAGTGATTAACGGGGACTGTCTGATATTCTACTGTGGGTATTATTGTAATATAATGTGTATCTCTATTGTCATTTTAAAAAATCCTAAAAATATTGCATTCTAAATATCTGGTCCCATGAGTTTCGGATAAGAGACTGCAGAATAGGGGCGATGCCTGAATAATGTGATGTTCTGGTTTTCTCTAAGGGTTTAGAAAACTGGTTCATGTACTTCAGGCCCTGTGAGAAAGAAGTTTTCTTTCAGTCCTGAGTGAATTCAGGTTTTGAGCCTGATAAATGGTGGTTGGAGCTTGACACCAGTCAGGACCTCAGCCTGTAAGAGTTACATGAGGAGGCTGGTGAGAAACAGCCAGCCTCAAGAGCTAGCTGAAGGAGGTGGGCACCACTGAGACCTGCCCCTGTGAGGCTTCCTCCAAGATCTCTCCTGGTTTCTCCCAGTGAGAGTCTGAAGGGGACTGAGCCAGGACAGCTGAGCTCTGAAGCTCAAAAGTCCAGTAGAACCAGAACACTACAGATGTCAAGCCAGGCACTGCACATTACAGTTTTTAGGACTACTTAGTCATTCATCAAAATAACTTTTTCACATTTATAAAAAGCAAGGATGGAATGTAGCCCTACTTACTAAACTGCTAACGTTTGAACTTTTAGGGTGAACCTGAGTTTCAGTCTTGCTCTGTCATGCCTTAGCAGTGGGCTTCAGAACAACTCACTGAACCTTTATGGCTGTGTTTCTTCATTCTTAGAATTGGGATCATAATAATGCACAGGCCATGGAGAGGCTGTAAGGATTTAAGGAATAAAACCTTTAAGAAGTACAAACGTTCCGATGTAATATAACTTTAAAAAACAGTTGTTCTCATCGATGTAATTTCATTAGAGACAGGCAACTGGTTTCGCAAGCGTGCACTCACTGCCATAAACTCGAGAGGACAAGCTCTTCCAGGAGAGCTTAGACAGGCTTCCCTGATGAGGTGGCCCTGGCAGCATCCTTGGAAAATGAGAAGAATTTCAAGAAACAGTGAAGAGAAAGATACTTTGGGGGAAAGGAAGGAATGTAGTATCTAGAACACAGACTTTGAGATCTTTGGAGTTAGCTAGCAAAGGTTATGCTAGAAAGATTAAAACTAGAACAGGTTTATTACTACTTAACCAATAGTAAGAACTAAAATTACAGGAATAGTAGGGTAGGCCAAGAAAAACTCATGTAAAATGACAATAGGAAGGCGTGGGGAACAGGAAGGCTGAAAGAAAGAGCACAAAGGGAGGATTTTCAAAGGCAGAGGCTAACAGGTAGAGATCTAGGGAGGGAGCAGGATCAGGAAAAGATGGACTTGTTTGAACAGTCATCCAACAGAGCCTTGCTGAGAGAGAAAGCCACTCAAAGCAAAGCTGAGAAGGTGTCAAGTCAGGAGTCAAAACACACCTGGGATCAAATCTCCCCTCCAACCCTACTGAACGTGTAAACCATTAACAAGACACTGTTCCTCTGCTATTGGAAGATTCCCATGTCTGCAAAATAGAAACTGTAGCACCTAAATTATAAAATGTTATAGATTTGAAATGGACTAATGCATGTAAAACACTTAGGAAATTGTCTGGGTAATGACACACCCATGTGTACACCAGGAAGATAGAAATCAGTCAATGCAAATTTAATATCAGAGAAAAGAATAGAACAATCATCAGATTACTTTCCACTATTCAGAGGAGCGCTATGTACTGTGTAGCAATTCAAGTTGGGTTTCTGAACAAACAAATAATGTCAGTGTCAGACCAATTTAATTTTCTCTCTTTGGAGAATATTAGACTGTCTAGGTAAGAGAAAAGTAAAAGATTGAATATAGCTGAAGTAGCTGGACTTTTTGTCTGTCTGTGTGATTAGACTGCAAGAAATTGTTTGGACCAGCATGTCCCCAGAAGAATAGTTCATAGAAATTTATTAAGTGCTCCATGGAACAAGTAGTTTGGCGGATACATGGTAAAATAGGCTACTTTACTATAGGATTTCTCTCTATCTCTCTCTTCCTTTTTAAACTTTTTTTCTCTTTCTTTTTTATTCATTTTTTTTTTTTATGTATTTGGTATAGGGTCTCACTAAGCATCTCAGACTCATGGTGATCTTCCTGTTTTAGCGTCCCCAGTGCTGGGACTAGGCATGGACCACCACACCTGGACTCTGTGACCTACTCAGCATGCCTGGGGCAGGAGTGGGTGGTGCATTATGGCATGCGGTGCTGGAGATCAAACCCCGGTCCCTACACTTGCCTTAGTCTGCTGAGCTATCTCACTGGCCCTGTGTTTTTAATAAGGCAATCTGACTACCTAGAGCGTGTATAGTGTACAGCATTTCCAAAACTTTACCTGACCATAGAATTCTTTTAAAGTCATAGAAGTCAGAGAGGCATGAGTGTATCTATTGTATTATCTTGGGTGATGTTATGGTTTCTGCAGACAATTATTAAGTTTCACCATCTACATGTACAGAGGTATTATTTATTATTTCACAAGGGTAAAGGCTCAAAGATCATTACTTAACATTTTATTTTTTAGTTGTATAATGGGAAGGAAGAAAATCATATATTTTTAAAATTTAATCATTTATTTATTTATTTATTTGGTACAGGATCTTGCTATGCAGCTTAGACTTGCTGTGATTGCCTCTCAGTCTCCCAGCCCTGGGATTACAGGCATGTGCCACCACATCCGGTTTGGGATGCTGGCAAGGCATGCCCAGCACTGCATGCTGTAGAAGGGACTGAATGGAGGTTCTTGTGCTTGCCAGGCAGGTGCTATGCCACTGAGCTCTCTCCCCAGTCAATCATTATTAAGCATGAAGCTGGACAGTTGCTATCTACTTGGAAGACATAAAGTTCAGATGGCATTCAAAGTAAAATTCTATTGAGAATACAGTGAAGGTTAAACAGATGTCTCTTCTACAAAACATGACCTGTGCATAAAAAATTTTAAAAGGATTTTTTTTGCACACATGTAAATGTCTTGAAGACAAAGAAAACACACTGGTTCTTGAATAAAAGCACAATTAATAAAAGAAAATCACCACAAAAGTCGTTAATGCTCTGGTTTGGTCAAGCGTGTTGTAGCAAATCCGTAGGGAAATGTAGTGTATCATGCAGACGGGGTTGGCTCTACTTTAGAATGCTGATGTTCTATGTTCTTCCTGAGCACTCCATGTGCCACATAAGACAGCCTGTGGGTTCCTCTGGAAGGCTGGATCTCCCCAACCCAATCGTCAGACTTGGGATGCCCTTGAGCGGTAGGAGGAGTCTCTTTGGAGGAGAGTCTTGCAAATGCCTCATTCAATGAGAGCCACTTGCTTTCTTCCCTACACTTGCAGTGTCACATAGAAACTGATTCGCTGTCCAAAAGGTTTCCCGGCTCCTTGAGCTTCTGCTAACTCTAAAAATCACCCAGTAATAAATGGTATTCCTGGGACATGGAAGGGGTGAATGCTTAAAAGACTGAGGGTTGCAATCCCTTCTTTGTCACTTCTTGGGCTTGACAGCTCACATTTGGATACGATGGATCCCAAGCATCTGTGAGGATACATCTGTGTGTGTGCACACATGTATGCATGTGTTGAGAAAGCCAATGTGAAAGGAGAATCCTAGAGCTTCAGGAAGCCTTGTGTCGGTGGTGCTCTGCGCTTAGGGGACATTTGACACTAACGTGCAGAGTGACTTCTAGGACAGGCAACCCTCCAAGAGATGGGGAAGCGCTTTCACAGGAGTAATGGGGTGAAGGGAGGGCAATGTCAAACCTGGCTAAGATCTGAATCTTTGGCCAATAGAGTTCTGTGACTACTTAAGAAAGACAAAAGAGTTAGGAAGCAGCCCACATTGATATGAAGAAATAATTTTGGTAACAACTAAAACTGTCCAATGATGGACAAGAGTGCCTTATGGAAAAAAGTCCCTAAAAATAAAATTATTTTTGAGTATTCATTTTGTGACAGGTGTTATGCTAAGCATACTAAACATGTGCTGTCTTATTCAGTCTTCCCAAATCCTTATGGGGTAAGAATGGCTATTACCAGATAACAGGAAAAGCCAACAGGAGTTTGGTGGTGGCCTATTGTCTCAGGGTCACACAGCTAGTAAAGAAAGGTGGGTAATCCGATCCTAGAATGTGTGAGCCAAACTGCTAAGCTGCTGCTGCCATTCTGGGATGTTTTAAGCACAGTCTGAAGAGCTGGAGACTTTGTGGACTTCAAGATATCTCTGTTGCAAGACTAGGCCACTGCAGATAATTTCTAAAATCTTTCATCAAAACTTTTCCATGTTTGGGATTTAAATACTGACATGGACACCTTTAAACATTGGGGACCTCTGTGGGTCCATCTTTCTTAACCATGTGGTGATATGCAGCAAGTGACATTCTATCCAAAAGTTCCCTGGCTTCTGGAGATTCTGTTACATCTAGAGATTATCCAGGGATCAGTGGCATTTCTAGGAACACAGGGGGGTGGATGATAGAGGACCCAGGACCAGAATACCTCCTTTTTCGTTTCTCCAGCTTGACATTTTACGTTAGGGTAAGACATATCCTGGGTACCTGGGAGCGCGCGCGCGCGCATGTGTGTGTGTGTGTGTGCATGTATGCATTTTTTCCTAGTTTAACAGAAATGCCAAGAAATCTAGAGAAGTTCAATTAAAAACTAGGTGCTGGATGAACAGCTGGGCCTACAATGTAAATCAGAGAAAGATGCATTCTTTCTGCTGCGGACCAACTTGCTGATTTCCAATATGCAAAGTGTTAGCAGTGTGAAAATTTCTACAGAGAGCAGACCAAGAAATTCATTCTCCAAGAAAGCTCTGACTGACACGAGAGTATGTTTCCACTGAAAATGCTTGGGAATAAATGAAGCTTTCAAAAGCCAAGGTGGGAGAACGGAGTCATATCAGAAGGCAAGCCTAGCCCCATGGGCACCTTTCCCTTGCTGTGTCTCAGCAGCCTTGGCTTGCTAGCCTGCTCCAACGGGCTGCAGGATGGACCATCTGCGAGCTCCATTCTCTTTCATCCTGCCCCCCTAAGGGACCCAGGAGAACAGGAAAATGAAATCTGAGCCATTTTCATTTTGGGAAAGCTTTAAATTTGATAAATGTGGTGATAGGCATTTGCAGTAGCCAGCCACAGGCTACTGCAGCGAATGACCTTATGGAATCCCTGTCCAATTCACGAACTTCTGGCTCCCAGCAGTGGGGGAGATCCCACAGCATCGCCCTTAATAAAATCATCTTGGAAAATCAACATTACTGTTCAGTGGAGCTTTAGTGCATTAATTTCAAGGGCAAGAAGGCAGTTTTTCTTCAACACAGAAAGAAATGGCACACCTTTACAAAGAGATTATTTTTTTAACCTTTGGAAGGATTTTTTCCTGTTTCACAGAAATTTCATGATACTTTCATGACCCCACACTTCACGGCTTGTTCCTTGGCCCATTACTCTTGCACTTAACTTGATATAGTCCTGGTTCCTAGTGCTTAGGTTTAGCCTCTCCCAGCTGCTGCTTTGAAGTTCCTGATAACATTCTTCATCTCGCAGAGACCTAGTGGCTTTTTAGATTCCCATTGTCCTCTGTTCGTTGTCTGGCTGTTCTCGTTGCTTCTCCCTGTGTGGGTACTTGCTAACTGTGGCTTTTCACTGCTTTTCAAGAAGGGCTAACCTTAGGCCTTTGCAGGTAGCTAATCATTCTAGCCATAGAATTGCGGCAAATTATTTGGGAAATAATCACTTTTCTCCTTGAGCCTGCCAGAGTCTGATTTGCTTTGGATATTGATGGGTTTCAGCAGGGTACACGCATAAGTAGTAATACAGCATCTCCAGTGACTCCTGTGAATACATATCACCCTATTCTCTTCCCTGTTTACACAAAAATGCTTTTGAAATGCGGTACCCAGAGGTCGGCTGTCATGCTCTTTACGCGAGGAAAGCCTCTGCTCCCAGCATCCATGGCAAGAGTGATTCCACAACCAGGGCTCAGGAAAGCCAATTAGTTTACTGGGCAATATTAGGTCTTAGCTTTAAGTGAAGAGGGAAACCTTTTCTGGACAGAGCATCTTCAGGTTACCTATTGTGGGAAATAGGGTTGTGAGCATGTGAAGTGTTTCTGAAAATTGTTTATGCAGTTAGGATGGAGAAGTCCCAGTCTCCGTTGTGTTCAGAGGCAGATAATTGGAGAAATTAGGAAAAACTACCTCCTGCTTGATCCCTTTAGAAAAAATTGCTTCTGTGATTTTAAGAATCACCTTTCCTACACATTTAAAATGAATGCTAGAAGACTGAGTTGAACAGCTTCTCAGAGCACTTACACATGACTATCAGTGGCAAAATAGGGACTCGCACTATAACTGCATTCTGGAGAAAGGTGGGGCCACCAGGGAGGGAGACGAAATCACAAATGTGCGTGACATTGAGAGGGGCGAACAGGACATCGTGCATGGAGCGCGGCGTCGAGTGAAGCTACTCACAAGTGTTGGCGGTGCCTTTGGGGATGGGCAGGTACGAGCCGGGGCTCCAAGGTCGGCCCTGGTAGTTCTTCTTGCATTTTCCACAGTCTGGACCTGTGGTGTTGTGCTCACATTCACAAGTGAGTTTGCTGTTGTCGTACACACACACAGTGGCGTGGAGGTTACACTTGCACCTAGGTGGAGGAGACACAGAGAGGCACTGTCAGTCAAGGTGGTCTCAGAGGTGCGGGGCTGTGGCGCTGACAGAAGCACTGGGGAAAAGCACACACTTCTGGACCCAGCCCCCAGGGCTTCCCCATAAGAGCCTTCTGTGGGCAAGAGGGGCACAGGGGTTCACCAGAACCATGCTGCCCAGCTCCACACCGCAATCCGAGGAAGCCCTAATTGGAGTCCTTTCAGTGGGGGCCCTGGGACTCACACTGGACAGCTGGGCTACTAATTCAAGAGGCTGCCAGCAGCCACCCCAATGTTGCCACTAGTGAGAAGTGCCTCTGTGGCGGTAGCACACTGATCACAGCTGCATCTGAAGGTCATTGGAGAGATTAAGGGACAAGCTATCTTCTCTCCTTCAAACCATCAGGACAATTCTTATTTGTGTAAAACAGAGAGATACCATTAGAAGAATTTGCCGGTCTTATTCTACTGATGTGACAGGTGGCAACCAGGTGTTCTCATTTAGGGCCCTAAAAATGGCATTTCCTCAGATCAGAAGGGTTTTTCACCAAGGCTTGTGGCCAACCTTAGAGGAAGTGAGATGGTAATCCTCAGATTTCTCACACACTGCACATAAGGTCATCACCAAAGTCCCTCAGAAGCAGGCCAAATGCTTCTAATAAAAGATGCTTAGAATCCTAGAAAATAAAACCTCTATGTGTGGCAGGGGTTTGAAGTCATTAGCGGTGGCTTTTCCTTTGCTGTCTGCAAATAGAGCTGTGATATATGAGAGGCAACAATGGAATATGCAACTTCCACAGAAACACTCCCCCATATTCCACATATTAGACTAGAAAATCACAAAGGCCAACTTGGTATTTGTTGAGGCAGCAGGTTATAAATTGTATTGCAACAAGCATGGTCCACATCCTCTGGAAAACTAAAATGTAAGGTGACACGAGGACCATGACCAAAGATCAAGATAATGGATTTGGGAAGAGACAAGTCCATGCAGAGTGCTAGGCTCCAGGTCAGGGTGGTCTGGGGAATGCCAGGCTATGCTAGAGTCAGAACCCAAAAGACTCTGTGTGTGTGTGTGTGTGTGTGTGTGTGTGTGAAAACAAACATAACCTCCTTCAGAAACTAAAACAAAAATATAGAAACTCAAGTTTCATAAAGACAAGGGAGAGATGTCATGTAATAGCAAAAATAACAGAATATTCACTCTAACATGGCAAATGAAATCCTTAAGAGGTGCAGTTGTTTTCTAGAATGTTTCCATGGCAAGCGCCAACCTTTTCTCCTAATGAACTGTCTGAACACTGACCCGCCCTCAGGACAAGGAAGAAAAGAACAAGTGAGTTTGTGATAGAAAGCATCTCTCTTCTCACCAGGTGTGGGTGCAGAAGCAACGGTCACCTGCTCAAGCCTGTCTGGGAGGAGAAAGCCTTGGCCTCTGCAGAGTCTTCCTATAGTCCTGGTTGCCCTTTTATGAACTGCAAGAAGGCTGCTGTACATTAATACTGTTTAACTTAGACATGTCAGTAGTACCTCTGAAAATGAACATTTTCATACAATCTTTTTTTTTTTTTAATGTATTTAGTACATTTAGGTCTACAGTGTCTCACTACACGGATCCGATTCGTAGTGATCCTCCTGTTTTCAGCCTCCCATGCTCTGGGATTCTGGTGTGGCCACCATGCCCAGTCTCAACCACAGTCTTGGTATACCTGCGCCTGCCTAAGCAGGCACTTCAGTCTACAGAGCTATCTGGCTGGCCCTCACAATCTTTTAGAATGGCAGGAGAAAACGTAATTCAGTTCAGTAGCCGATGTTTAATTATGAGCCAGATCCTATCTCCTCAATATAGGCAGTTGCTGTGCTAGTTTGTTTATTAAAGGATCTTTTCCCTTCCTGACATTAGCACTTTTATTTATGGGTGTTTCCGTACATAAGGGAGATGTTTGAAACCTAAGTGATAGCAGCAACAGCTTACCCTGAGTTAGCACCCTACCTGGTGTTAAAAATTCCAAATGAGGAAATGAACAATGTGACCCCAAAAAAGACCAAGAATGCAGTAGCAATTGTAAAATTGGACTACAGATCTTGTAACTTGTTAATCCATTCACACTGGTGGCCACTCTCTGAGTTAACAGGCAGTTTCCACTCTAAATACACTGTATTAGCCAGGAAAATATTCTTTGAATAATGAAGGAAGGGAAAGGTAAATTGTTTGGTGTTATCTGGTACAGCTGTCCCTCAGTGATAGGATCACTGTCACCTGCTTCATCCAAAGCTCAAGTCCATTCATAACCTTTCCCTAAGATCCACCCTGATCCCCATAGACACTGGGAGCTTAGTTTTCCTGATGTCCTTAATTGCTTCTGTGTTTTTGGTTTGGTTTGTGACTGAAGGCTCTTTGTGCTTCAAAATTGCTTCAATTGCTGTATAAGTCTCTCTCACCTTTTGGGGTGGGATAAATATTCACATTGTACCCATTCTTTTCCAGCTACCTCCTCAGTGCATTCTTCCCTTCCTTTTTTTTTTTTTTTTTTTTAATTTTATGTATTTGGTACAGGGTCTCACTATGCAACTCAGACTCATAGCGATCCTCCTGTTTTCAGCCACCCAGTGCTGGGATTACAGGTGGGCAGACCACACCCAGACTCCTTCACAGGCTCAGCGCACTTGAGGGTGGGGCCAATGCAGCATGCAGTACCTGAGATTGAACCCTGGTCCTTGCGCTTTCCTGAGAAGCCTTTCTTCCTTTTTGAGTTTCCCACAACTTCCATCTCCACTTACTTAGCTCCTAACTAAAGATGGTCTCTGATGTGAAAAGGAATGTGGGGTATTTACATAACAGAGTACTACTCAGCCATACAGAGGGATGAACTGGAAATTCATAAGTAAACAGATGCAACTCAAGACCATTCTTGTGAGATAAATTGCACCCATACATGTACACATCCTATTGCCTCACTAGTGTGAGACAAGTAAATACAGCGAGTAAATATGATTCAAAATACAAGAGACACTGTGAACTGGAAGAAACTGTTCAAAAGAAAAGACAAACTGTGATAGGGGAAATGGGAAAGGAAGACAGGGGAAAAAGAAAAAAGTATATTTATACCCAGTTAAGATAGTTATATAGCTAGCTTCTCTTTCTTCTTTGCAAAGAAAGGTTTGTGCTAGCCTTGTACGGAGCAGATATCATGCCTATATCTTGACTCTGAATAACTACTATAAAACCAATAATATACAACATATTAATTATTGTAACTCTCCTACTAAACTGCTTTGAAACTGTTTCATTATTATTTTTATCTGTTTGTTCTCTTTAAAAGTAAGAACAAAGATCACCCATGCCCTCTTTGTAGAATATCCAATGGCTACTTTTCCTTGCATTATTTGATCTTCAGTGGAACTAACTCTGTGGACCACTCTCTTTCGAGTGGTGCTTCCCCAGTGGACACTCAATACCATTTTTAAGACCCTCTTTTTGCCTTTCTATACAGGTGCTGTTCTTGATTTCTAGTCCAGAATTGTCAGCACACCCTCCCTGGGAATTGTTTTTTGTTCTTTTTATTTTTATGTGTTTGATGTAGGGCAGGGCTGGCACAGCATCTGGTCCTAGGAATTGAACCCAGCTCCTTGATATTGCCTACGCAGGCCCTTAGACCACTGAGCTAGCTCCATGGCCTGCTTTCCTGGGAATTCTTAACTAGCTCAGCCCTTCCTTTTTCTACTGTAGTATTAAATGTTCTTATAGTTCTAGACATTTTAAAGCAAAGTTTCATCATCATCCTCTTCAACCCCTAAGTGAATATATATAAAATAAGTTCCAATATTCAACACCATCCTAGGAGATTCAGCAATTCTTTGTGAGTTACACCAGTCGGCAGAGCAGGATTCTGCCATGATCAGCAGGTGAAGAGAGACTGATCAACATGCTAACAAGTCCCAGGTCCACATCTCTATCACACACCTCTCCCTTGGGCTTCACATTTATTCATCAAAATGCCTCCTGGGCACCTCAGCTGAACATGTCCACAACTGAACTCTGGCTTTCCTCCCCTCCTCACTCCTTCCTTTGTGTTTACTGCTTGAGGACTTTCTGTCTTGTGAAATGTACCTGCTTCTACCAAGTTTGCCAAGAATGGTTCCTGTATTTCCCTTGCCTACCACATTTAACCTGCCATTCCTCAAACCATGGCCAAGTCCTGAGTCTAGTTCTTGCTTATCTCACAAAGTTGTACAGCTCAACAAAGACCACGTCTTCAGTTCTGGTCATTATTGCTTTAGTCTGACCTACTACAACTGCTTTTGAGCAGAAGTTAAGTTAGTGTTCCAGTCATATTGCTTTTACCCAATTTAACATAATAGCCAAAACAATCTTTTATTCAAATATATCTGTGTCTTTTCTGCCTTCAAATGAGGACAAGATTATCAGCTGTCCTTTGCATTCCTTTTGGCATGGGTAACCATCTCTTTACATTTTACCCCTTGTCTTTTCTTCAACTCCTAACTCTATGTGTAGCTCTTTAATGTCTGCCTTCAGGTAATCATATAAACTATTTCTTCTGCCCACAACATTCTATGGATAGCTCTTTCCTTTGATTGTGATCTTAGGTATCTCAGTACCTGGGTCCTGGTTTATATTTGAAAACAACATCTGGATCAAGGAAGTAGCTCAGTGATAGGGCAGCATTTTCTTAGCATGCACAGGCCCTGGGTTCAACCCCCAGCTCTACAGAAAACAAAAACAAAACAAAAGACAAACAAAACATAAACATCTGCTGATGACCTATGACAGCACCTTTCCATCTCTCCAGAAGGAAGTTCCTATGTGCTCCCAAGACACTGGGTGAATCAAATTCCATAATGAATCTGTGCTTTCTCTCTAAAGCTCCACTTTAATTGCTTATCCTTCTGTTACCTTCACTGGGATATAAGCTAGAAGGCAGAAGTCACAGCTGTATGAATTTGTGTAGTATCTCTAACATGAATTAAGGTGCTTGACACATAACGGGTACTCAGAAAACTATGATGATTAACTGAATGAATAATAAACAAATCACTTCCTCAAGGAAGGAATGCCATGCATGTGTTCTGCTGTGTCTAGCGTGGCAGTGGGCTAATGATGGAAAATTAGCAGACGGCATACTGCATCACACAGCCCAGGATGTTTGCTGAGAACTTCCACATGTCCACCTCACTGGTTTTCATAGCTAACCTCCTATTGGGAAAGGGGAGTTCTATAAAAGTTTGGAGACCTTGTAAGCCCGGTTTAATTTAATGTAAACTCCAGAGAATTTGCCAGATGAATGAAACCTAATGGAAGAGCTCTCCCAGGGCAATCCTGAAAATCCCAGCAAAAGAACAGTGCTCAAGGGAGAGACAAAATAAAGCCTTAGTACAGCAGAAGTATTCTGACATCTGTCTCTGTTAGCTTCAGCTATTCATGCAAGGACAGCCACCCCAGTCAGGCTAAATCGGAGGGAGCCTTCCGTGGGCACTGGCTAGAGCTCTCCCTTCCCTTGCAGCATATCCCTTCCATTGCTCGACTAGGGCAGCTTGGAGGCTGTCTTTTCCACATCATCACGACAGTGCCATGCTGGAGCCAAGTGTTTAGGCATCGCTGAGGCAGCAGAGCCCTGGCCTGTATTTGAAAATAGTTCTTTTCATCTTCCCCAGCTGTTTATTCTCATCACTCCCATTCCAACCTGAAAGCGAAATCCTTCAGAGCCCTTGCCAGAATGATTTCTCTTCCATTGGAAAAAAAATAAAAAAATAAAAAGGATTTCTCAGGGCTGGGAGATTGCTCTCAATTCCTGGTGCTGAGACCTCCAGCCTCGTGATGGGTGAAGGGCAGATCTCTGCTACATACCACTTGTCTCTGACAGATTTATTATTCATTCCCTTGCCATCCTGCTCTGATGTCCTCTGTCACATCGGGTGGAGGAGGAACTGTACAAGTGCAGACCAGAAAGTCACCCCCATAGTCAGGTACCTGATGTCATGGAGCACTAAGCCTATTGCCAATTCTGTTGACACACACAGAACTCAAACCAAGACACTACAGGCAGAAATAATTGACTTGCATGGACCTCGAAGATTGCTCGTGTGCAAGTGACAAACAGCAAACACTATCAAGTGAGGGTATTGCTAAGATAAACTTTCAAAAAGAAGAATGGCTTCTCTTCCATGACGCAAACTTAATGAACGCCAGTGTTCTTGCTTTCAGCCAGGTCTGTGCTTCCTATATTTTGGTGACCAGCTGTCATGAGTCAATTTAATCTTGCTTATAAAAAGGCTCCAGCATTCAGTTCTCTGCCACCTGCCAGTAGGTATGAAAAGCCCATGCAGTCTGCCTGGTTTTTCTTTATAACTTAATACATCTATTCTAGGAATCCTGTTATCTGCCAGAATTTCCTGCCAGTTAGAGGTCTGTAGAGTGTATTACTAATGTTTCAAATAGAGGTTCTAAGACAAGAAAAAGCTGGCTCTTTGAGAAGCAAAACAGGAAGAGATGCCAGGTGTGCTGGCTCGCAGATCAGCTTTTGGCTACTTTTTGCTCCAAGAGAAGTGAATAAAGTTTAAGTTTCAGGAATCTTTTAAAACCAGGGAGACAACAGCCATGTATTCACATTGTCATATATTTTTGAATAATTTGCACTAACAGGATGTTGTTTGCTTGATGAATTGAGTGAAAACCTCTTTCCCACTGCCATGGAGAGGCAAGTCTCAGGATCATGACATGGGCCCAGCCCTTGGCTGGATCTACAGCTTTGGATTAGCGCCAGCTACACCACTACCCTTAGAAAAAGTGTTAGCACATAATGGGGCCTTGTACATCTATTGCTAGATGACCAGGTATACAGCGCCTCTTGCCCCCACCTTCTGCCCCTGCTGTCCCTCTCTCCATCACTGCATGGCTTTCTGTTTCGCACCTACACACATCCTATGAAGTGAGCATTAGCAACGACAACATCCTTCAGAGGTGGTGATGGAATCAGATAGCCTGGGTTCAGATCCTGCCTTTGCCACTTACTTGTGAATCCGTGAATGAGTAACCTAAACAAATAAATACAGTTCATGTTGACTGAATACTTCCAAACACCCAACTTTGTGCTAAAATCACTACGTATATTTCACACCTTATTTTATGTGACTCTCATGATAATTCTGTGAAATTGGCACTAATAATTACAGAAAATGGGCTTGAATATTAAGGGGTTAAGAAGTGCAGGGTGGAGCAAGGATTCTGACATCAACTGCTAACTTCCAGAACTTTCATCTCAGTACTAGAAGGCATCCCATGTTCCTAAGCATGGTGGAACTGCAGCTGCTTTGTATGTAAACCAGGAACAACAAAAGGATCTGCTTCACAGGACATTTGTGGAGATTGAACAAGATAATGCGTGCAAGTCTTAAGGTAGTATTTGGCACACACTTCTGAATGATTGTTAGTTTTAGTTATTATTATCATTTCTATAATTACTACTGCTACTGATTACACAGATTCATTCTGTACATATGAGCTAACGACACAGAGTATGGATAACACCATCAGAGATGATTCAAATAGATGATATACAGGCCTTGCCCCTAAAAACACACAAGCTGTTGAGCAGAAAGAGGAGACTCTTAACGTAGAACAACTATGAGCAAGTACAGGGTCAGACTTTTGACATGTAATCAGGACCATTTAGAAATGTGAGGCAAGGAGACCTAGCTATCTCTGCATGGATGGTAACTCATGACCCTCAGCTGTCAGAAGAGCACCTCTCCTATGGCCAATGGCAGGTGGAAGAAATAGGGGTGCTAGGTTTGGTAGTGTAGCTTGAAATTCATATGTAAAAGACCTAGTTTCTGAGTGGTACCACATTTAGGAGGTACAGCCTGGTGAAAGGGTCTTAGATCCTTAGGGGGATCTTCAAAGGAACTTATGGGACCCCAGCCCTTCCTGTCTGTCTTTGGTCATTTTTATCCCACTATTTGAATGGATTTCTCCTCCTCATCTCCCACCTGGGTACCTGCCCTCTTCAGAAGCCCAAAGCAATGGGCCACACAGTTAGGGACTGGAGCCCCCAAGACTGAGTCAAAACAAACCTTTCCTCTTCTGTATGAATGAGCTCAGGTGTTTCCTAACAGTGTTAGAAAGTTGCCAAACACAAAACTGCCACACTTACCAAGGCCTACCTGACAAGGGCAAGGAGAGAGAAACAAATATACACTTTGTTTCACACACTGTCCTCATGAGCTTATCTTCTATACATCTGAACTTGTGTTACTACAAGTAGACAGTAAGTACTTAATAACTGAGGGGTGCTGTTATTGCCACCACTACGATATTAAGCAAAGGGCCAAGACATCAAATGTCAAGTGGGACTGACCTGGTGCTTATGCCATAAGGGAGGGGCTCCAATCTTTCCAGAACTTTTCTACTATTCCATCCTTTAGTAAGAAAAATGTGGAGTCTGACAGTAACATCACTGATAAGAAAAAATACTTCTAGAAAATGTGGTTTTCCTAACTTTTGTGGCCAAAGTTCAATGTGAAAGAAATAATCCGTTGGTAATATAATTTGTAAAAGCAGCCACATACTAACTGGCCCACAGAGATCACCAACTTGGGCTCATGCTTAAGTCCCTGTGCTGTGGGAGACAGGTACACCACAGAAAGGCATTAGGACTCCAGCCCAGAAGGAGGTCTTCCACATGGCTCTTAGGTCCTTCTCTCATGAGCATGAGGAACACCCTCACACAGCCTCACTGACAGTTGATAGGGTTTTCTGCTCTTGAGGTCTGCTTTTGCAACCCAATTGGTGCTGGCAAAGTAATTTTAAAGTGAAATCATTGAATGCTGTACCATGTTCTCTGATATGTTTTCACATACCAAAATTCTGACCAGTCTTTCAGAATCACCATGGCTATATGGCCTTTTAAGAAGTGTTTAAGGCAATTGGCTTGCCATGAGAGGTGAGGGGATAGGAAACAAAAGCCCTTTTGTATATTTAGGCATTAAGTGACATATGCACTTTGGTATTTAAAAATCCTGTAAAAGATTCATTTAAATACATCTTGACACTCTAATCTTGGTTATGGCACAGCATTAGATTACATGATTTACTAAACTGTTGGTTATTTTAGGTAGTATTCGAAATACAACTCTTGTATTTCCAAACTAACAAGGTAGAAACTAGAGGACCACAGCTGTGAAATAAAAATGGAAGCTTATATATTTGAGATAATGCACTGAGGTGAGTGCAAGGATGCTATGGTGCTATGTCTGCTTCCTACTGTCATCTGAATAGATATGAGGTTTGAAGGATGAAAGATAGAACAAGATGATTCTTCAATCTAGTTAGCTACCTTTGTACAATACATCATTTTAAGATTGAGAGAAAAGAGCTCATTAAATTACATCTACACTAACTCAAGGCCAACTAGTAGTGACTGGATGACTGTAGATGCTTAATATATATGCATGGATTGTAAACCTTATACACTAAATCCTTTGGGGAAAACAGAAAACGTAGGGGTCTCCAGGCCCATTCATTAAATCACACTGCCAGGTGAGAGCTGGCCAGCTCACATATATGTACCTGTGCACTTATAAAAGGATGCACTTGGCCATTCGTTAAAGGAGTCAGATTCTCTGAAAGAGCAGCATATTGCTGAGCCCTTGCACTTTGAAGAAAGAGGGATCTGGGTTCAAGACATAGCAGCACCAACCTTCCAGATGCCCCCATCTTTCCTTCCAGATGCGCTGTATCATTGGGCGCCTTAGTACTTTTAACTGCATGAAACATTGGACTTATACAGGTTTTTATGTATTCAAGCTATTTTCATACATACTTACTATTCTCAACTGTTTCCCTAAAGTTTATTTTTTCTATTTATAGAAGCACACAAGTATAATCTGTCACTTACATTTTTATTTCCAATTTGATATAAACTATACCATAATAATTTCTCATCTATGCCTTTGGATTAAACAATATAATTTTCTTCTAGAAGAAGCTTGGTTAAAGGAAAAAATAGAGCAGGAATGCACTTCACATTCTCCTGATTTTTGCAAAGCCACGGAGTACAGTAAGGCTTTGGGTAGAAGTCAAAGAGACATCTGACTCCAGCACTCATTCATTAGATCACCCTGCCAGATGAGGGCTGGCCAGCTCACATATATGTACCTGTGCACTTATAAAAGGATGCGCTTGGCCAGCTAGGTACACTGGTATGTGATTAAGCATGAGTGGGCTGAATATGTGGCTCCGAGATGAGGAAGTCTAAAAGGAAGGAAGTCAACTCTGTATAAAAGAATGCTATTTCATGAAAGTAACCTTAGTCTATATGTTTAGTTTTCACTAAAAAATTTGAGAGAAAATTGAGTTAGATTCCCACGCTGGTATGAAAAATTGAGGGAAATAGCTTTCTTCTAATTCTTTCTTTCTTGAGAAATAAAACAATATCCAGTAGAGAAAAATGAATCAAGCAAAGCCTTTGTGTTTCCCCTTATTTGGTGGCCTACTTTTGCTAACAAGCCTTTGAAAAGCTGAAGTTTTAAAGACACCACACACACACACACACACACACACACACACACACACACACACACACACACAGGGAAAATAAATAGGAAGCCTATACCTATCAAAAAAAGTCTAACAAACTCACCTTGACCAATGATCCCAGGTCTTCCATTTGGGGTCAGAAACAAAAGCTCTAAAGTGAAGAGATAAAGAACCATGGAAATAGAATAAAGAGTGACAATCAGTTGGGAAGTACACTAAAAGACAGGATGTGGCTAAGAAACAAAAGCTAGACAGTGGGTACTGGTTTCATTGACACTGCTGGAATCATCACCAGCGTAGCCCTGATGTAGGCGTTCCATGAGATTAAACATTCAGAGCAGGGGTCTGGGCCACATTCGCAAGAATGTTTAGTGAGAAGTAAAATTTTAAATCATGTACAATGGATTGGGGTCATATTCGAGAGCCAAGAGATGACTGTTTAGGAGGCCTCCTCTGGGCTAGTCACTAACCATCTGGATCACTACGTGTGGGCACTATATTTGGATCTTAAATGTCCCCAAAATCTACAGGTAGAAGGGTGTTATCCCCACAGGGGTATAGTCTACAGCGGGTGGAAGCCTTAGAAGGTAGGGCCTACTGAGCAGCCCTGAAGTCTATGGGGTGATGTTTCAAAAGTAAGAACGTGACATCAGCTCCTTCCTTTCAGCCTCTCTTTGTTCCTGCCCAGGAGGAGAACAGTGTTGGTCCTCTGTGCACTCCTAGCACAGAACACTGCCTTGCCATAGGCCCAGTCAGTGGGGCGTATTTATCCTGCACTGAACCTGCTGACTTGTGAGTCAAACAAACCTTTTTTCTCCATAATGAAATTAACTGAAGCATTTTGTTATTGTAATGGAAAGAAGCTTAACACAGTGGGTTAGGCCACCTTTCTGGGGTTAAATTCCTTGAAATGTCAAGGGTTTGTTCCATATTTTACAAATGTCCCACAGTCTAACTCACAATGAGTATACCTGCATCATGTGGGTCCCCAATTTCTTTCTCCTTCTTTGATAACAACCCTTCTGGTGCACCCTTCCTTATTCTTCTGCAAAATGGTTCAGGCAGAAGATGTCAGGGTTAGTGGAAAAACCACACTCATCCAGGCAATCTCCTTTGTCTTCAGCATTGTGAGAACATGATTCCTGTTGTGAAAATTGGCCTGGGGTCCTAGGAAGGAGTTCTTTTTCTTATGAGATAACCAATTTGGTAAAAGATAAGCCCAGAATGGTCTTGAGTTATCCTGGAAAGAGGATGAGAACGAATCTTAAGAGAAGTCAAGGCAGAGGAGAGCGAAATTAAGAGACAGGGACCAAGAACTGTCTCCAGCTTATCTAGGTTTCCTGAAGTGCTGTATTATCAGAGAATTATATTTGAATCTACTCTCGATCATCTAAAACTGTCTGACTTGGGGCCAAACCTGCATCCACAGGTGCATTCTCCTAATTGTGTTTTCATTCATCAGTATAATGACTCATGAAAGTCAGACAGGCAGGTACCTTTTCCCTAATTTGACAGACAAAGAAAAACAAACTGCAGTCCTGAGCCTTTCTAAGTCTAGTTCCTCATCTGTAAAATAGAGACCAAAGTACACTTTTCACTGGGTTTGTTGTGACTTTTGAATGATATGGCATGAAGAATACCATCACAAATAACTCTTGGGCTGGTACCATGTTACTTTAATTTCCATCTGCTACACCCATGAGCCATTGTAAAATATGTATCAAAAAGTCATAATATATAAGACCCTGGTGTGTGTGTGTGTGTGTGTGTGTGTGTGTGTGCACGCACATATGTGTGTATATGTAAAAGTGCATTTTCTTGCAGCACTAGGATTGCACCCAAGGCATTCAAACGGAGGCACATTCCCCAAGCTTTCATCATGATAACCTTTACCGAGATGAGGTCACACTGAGTCACTAAGTTGCTCAGTCTGGGCTCAAGCTTGTGATTTTCTTGCCTGTAACTCCCAGAATGCTGGGAATGCAGACGTAGGCCAATCGTCTTAAATTCAGCAGAAGGATGAGAAGGATGCTGCACTGTGATGCCCTGCAGCATGGCAGGAAAGTGACCAGGGCTGGGTGTGCATGACCACCACCGCCCCCAACCTTGGGCCTCTTACTACAGTGCAGTCAGCCTTTAAGACTTGTTTCCAGGAGGAATTACACAACCCATTCCCTTGTTATGGCAATGTGGGAATGCATGAGTAGAGAAATACCAATAGTGACAATAACGATTAATTAGCAGCACTGTTGAACTTATTCTGGGTTTAAGTATGCATTCAGAAGTACATTTTCCTAATTGTGTTCATCAATACAGTAACTGTATGAGAGACAGGCAGGCAAGTATGGTTTCCCTCATTTTACAGGTAGCAGAAAATCAAAAACAAAAAACTGAAGCCCTAGAAAATTAACATACAGTGGAATTTAAAGTCGAGCTCATTTGAGTGTGGGAGCTTTATAGTTTGGCTT